>SJYC01137303.1:0-20857 GCA_006408675.1 Madoqua kirkii
CTGGGAGTTGGTGATGGACAGGGAGGCCTAGTGTGCTGCAGTCCATGGGGTCCCAAAGAGTTGGACACTACTGGGCGACTGACCTGAACCGAACTGAACTTTCCTTATGTGGATTTTGTGTACTGTTGGTCAAATCTTATCAGGATTTGGCAAAGAAAATGAAGGTACATCTTCATGAGTGCTTTTAAGAGCACCAAAAGTGTCACTACCTTCCTCTCAAAATTACAAAGCCTAAAACTAACCAAAACAAATCCTAGTTTAAAAGAAATTCCATTATAAGTACTAACCATATCTTAGATATTAAACAGGTACATCCCCCAATAAATTAATTAATGTTAGACTGATTTTTCCATTAGTTTCCATTACATTTTAGAGCAAAGACTTCTATAGGAAAACATTATCCTAATGGGAAAAAAAGATACACTGAAGAATTCTAATGTCTACTACAAGGAAGAGTCTATTCCTATCAATCTACATGCCCACACAATTGCTGCAAGAAATTATTTTAAACAACAAATTTAAATCACTTTAGACATCATTTCAAAGAGCATTCATTAAAGTTAGGTCCCATTTCATTGGCCTTCCTCCTAAATACACAACAGAAAAATATCCAAGCAGCACATAGCTTTTTCTATATTATAGGCATTTTGTAGAAATCCTTATAGAAGAAATTCACTTAAAGAAAGTGTTCTGGATAGTTCCAATGGTAAAGTATAATTAGTCAGTATGCACTGAACCCCACATTGCAGGCACTCCATGGATCCCTTTATATACATGATTTCATAACAGTAACTAGGTGAAGAGCTGAGACAAGCAAGGTTCAGAGCAGCAAAGTAATATGACCAAAGTCTCAAAGCTAACATGTAGTGCCAGGGAGGATTTGATGACTTGTATAACTGATATTTTTAGGAAAAGCTCTGTGGCTATTCATATTAAGTATTATAGACTAGCTGATAACAAGTAGTTTCTAACAGATCTTTCAGTACAAGGGAAAAACATTTCAAGTTTTAATTCCATTAATGAAGGATAAGTATAATTAGTCAGTATGCACTGAACCCCACATTGCAGGCACTCCATGGATCCCTTTATATACATGATTTCATAACAGTAACTAGGTGAAGAGCTGAGACAAGCAAGGTTCAGAGCAGCAAAGTAATATGACCAAAGTCTCAAAGCTAACATGTAGTGCCAGGGAGGATTTGATGACTTGTATAACTGATATTTTTAGGAAAAGCTCTGTGGCTATTCATATTAAGTATTATAGACTAGCTGATAACAAGTAGTTTCTAACAGATCTTTCAGTACAAGGGAAAAACATTTCAAGTTTTAATTCCATTAATGAAAGGATCCCATCTCTGTTCAGTCACCTGCTTATACAAAAAGTCCTTCTTATGCCACTATTGAGTATATACTCCAGTTCAGTTCAGTCGCTCAGTCATGTCTGACTCTTTGTGACCCCATGAACAACACGCCAGGCCTCTCTGTCCATCACCAACTCCCGGAGTTTACTCAGACTCACGTCCACTGAGTCGGTGATGCCATCCAGCCATCTCATCCTCTGTCGTCCCCTTATCCTCCTGCCCCCAATCCCTCCCAGCATCAGAGTCTTTTCCAATGAGTCAACACTTCACATCAGGTGGCCAAAGTACAAAGTATTATATACTAACATCTATATATGGAATCTAGAAAGATGGTACCGATGACAGGGCAGCAATGGACACAGTGGGGTAATAAGAGGGCGGGACAATTGGAGAGGGAACATGGAGACATATACTGCCGTTATGTGAAAGAGGCAGCCAGTGGGAACTTGCTGTCTGATGCAGGGAGCTCACTGGGGCTCCATGACAGCCCGGGGATGCGATGGGGAGGCAGGTGGAGGCGGGCACAGGGGGTGGGTACCATGTGCACCAACGGCTGCCTCATGCTGACAAAGGGCAGCAACCAATGCAACACTGTAAAGCAACTATCCTCCAATTAAAAATGACAAGAAATTCTAAAAAATCCTTCTTGAGTCTCTAATTATGCACACTGCTAGAACAAGTGATACAAGGAAGAAGCTCAGGAAAAGGCAATGGTAGCTTAAAGAAAATTGATGGAATCGGGGAAAGCTTCATAGAGGACGCATCACTGGGCTCTCTCGTTCAAGGATAAGAAGAATTTAGCACAAAGAGATGAAAGCCACGACCATTCCGTGAGAAGGAAGTGAGCAATGGCACAAAAGCTGGGCTTCAATACACACACAAGCACAGTGAGAACCCCTGGGCAGGCTATTCCACTGGGTGCATGAGGGGGCAGCCTAATGTGAAATCAGATGAGGTGTGAGTACGGAAAGTTTCATATACCAAGACTGGGGATCTGTGATCAACACTGTGCACAGAAGGAAAGTTACTGCGGTTTCCCAGTCCAGGAGCATTAGGATCAGTGCTTTAAGAAGATAAAGGGTGCAGGATACAGGCTGGAGAGAAAAACTCAGGAGACTATTGGAGAAGCCAGCACAGAAGTGCGGGCCTGGATGAGGGCAGTGGGTGTGGGAAGGGAGAGAAGGGAGAGGTGTCGGAGAGATTTCAAAGTGGCGTTCTGATGAAAGCTACAGCTGGGATGGAGACAAAGACAGATGAACAGAGAAGACAGAGATCTGAGTCAGAGCTACTGGCAGTGTGGTGAACAGAGGAGAAAGATCATGGAGAAAGGGAGATTCTGAACAGCACTTTGATATTCAGTCCAGAGGAGCCTGGTGGACTAAACCCATGAGGTCACAGAGGCAGACATGACTGAGTGACTGAGGATACATACACACATTAAAATTATCTGGTCCCATCACTTCATGAAAAATAGTTGGGGAAAAAGTGGAAACAGAGGCAGATTTTATTTTCTTGGGCTCCAAAAATCACTGTGGACGGTGACTGCAGCCATGAATTAAAAGACACTTGCTCCTTGGTGTTCAGCTGGTAAAGAATCCGTCAGCAATGCTGGAGACTTGGGTTCAGTCCATGAGCTGGGAAGATTCCCTGGAAAAGGGAATGACTACCCACTTCAGTATTCTTGCCTGGAGAATTCCATGGATATAGGAGTGTGGTGGGCTACAGTCCAAGGGGTCACAAAGAGTCAGACATGACTGAATGACTAACACTTTCACTGTCTACTTGCTCCTTAGAAGGAAAGTAATGATAAACATAGACAGCATATTTAAAAGCAGAGATATCACTTTGTCAACAAAGGTCTGTAAAGTCAAAGCTATGGGTTTTCCAGTAGTCATGTACAGACGTGAGTTGGACCATAAAGAAGGCTGAGCACTGAAGAATTGATGCTTTCAAACTGTGGTGCTGGAGGAGACTCTTGACAGTCCCTTGGACTGCAAGGATATCAAGCCACTCAATCCTGGAGGACTGATGCTAAAGCCGAAACTCCAATACTTTGGCCACTTGATGTGAAGAGCCAACTCAATGGAAAAGACCCTGATGATGGGAAAGATTGAGGGGAGACAGAAGATGAGATGGTTGGAAGTTATCATTGACTCAATGGACATGAGTTTCAGCAAACTGTGGGAGATAGTGAAGGATAGGGAAGCCTGATTTGCTGAAGTCCATGGGGTCACAAAGAGTCAGACTCCACTTTGCAACTGAACAAGAAGTAACTGTACTTAAGACAGCGGCTCTCAACTGGGGGTGATTTTGCCCATCTCCCTAGGTGACATTTATCAATCTCTGAAGACATTTTTGTTGTCTGAGTGGGAGGGGTTTTCTAATATCTTGTAAGCAGAGGACAAAGACATTGCTAAATATCCTACAAAACACAAGACGACATCACTCAAAAAAATGGGAAGAATTATTGGCTCAAAATATCAATAGTGCCAAGGCTGTGAAACTCTGGCTTAAGGTGAGATGCATCCAATTTGGAATTGTAAATTGTTTAGGAAACCGGATACCGAAAATAGAAGGGACATCCATTCGATGTACAAAAAAATACTTCATGCACAGCTTGTGTTAAAGTTGCTTTAAGTTTGCAAAGAAATTAGTTTCGATCATATTTCCCAATGATGGGATTAGGGGTCCCATTGCTAACTGAAGTCTCAGAAAATATACCACAGCCATTGTTGCAAAGGCCCCCACTGAAGGCATCAATAAGAACTGCAAAGGCCCTCCACCCAGAAATCATCTGAACCAATGGGTTACTGGCCCTCAGCGCATTCCTACACTGTGTTTTAAAATCAAAGACATCACTGTGAGTTTCTTGACTGCTTTATTAATCATGCACAGCTTGTGTTAAAGTTGCTTTAAGTTTGCAAAGAAATTAGTTTCGATCATATTTCCCAATGATGGGATTAGGGGTCCCATTGCTAACTGAAGTCTCAGAAAATATACCACAGCCATTGTTGCAAAGGCCCCCACTGAAGGCATCAATAAGAACTGCAAAGGCCCTCCACCCAGAAATCATCTGAACCAATGGGTTACTGGCCCTCAGCGCATTCCTACACTGTGTTTTAAAATCAAAGACATCACTGTGAGTTTCTTGACTGCTTTATTAATATAGTATTTACAAGGCATAGCCTGAAGAATTCTATAATCTGTGGCTCAAGTAGCATCCATTTGGGTCCTGAAATCTCTGACTACCACCAGGAACTCCAGAATATCTGAAAAGAAGCCACGTAGGAACAGACCCAGGTGTCTCAGAAACACAGCACTTAGTGCCTGGCTGGGGAGACCCTGCTGTTAACACCGAAACGGGCTGGGGCTGCGCTGGCTGGAGGAAGGGACTGGGCAGGGCGGAGCGGGGCGGGGCAGCCGGGGGCGTGATCAGGGCTGATTCCCCCTGTTGTGTGGCAAAAACCAACACCACACAGTAAAACAATGTTCTAATGAAATTTTAAAACAGAAAGCAAACATTTAATAAGTAGCTAATCTAGGTCAGGTGTTGTGCCATGATCTGCACTTGCACTCTCTCCTCCATTTCTCAGGACACACAGGCGTGGTTTTAGTTTACACCCGTTTCACAGATGAAAAGACTGAAGGACAGAGTGGTTCCTTTCTTGATCGAGTTCATTTAATCAGCAAGAGGCAAATCTGGAACCTGATCTCAGTTCTCTCTAGCATTAGAGTCACTGTGATACTTGGTTTACTTGGCAAACTCTCAAATCCGCATTCTCTGAGGGTCTACCAGGGGTCCTCCACTTTGGTCTTAGGGTCCAGGCACTCAGCTGCATGAGAAACTTTTGTGTAATGCTGTAGAGTGCATCAGCTTGCAATGAAATGGAAGTTATTTCCCGGAATTAGTAAGTTCTTTGTACCAAAACTTATAATTAGAAAACTAAACAATTTGCTTTGATTTAAAATGAAAAGATGGAGAAGGCAATGGCACCCACTCCAGTACTCTTGCCTGGAAAATCCCATGGATGGAGGAGCCTGGTGGGCTGCAGTCCATGAGGTCTCTAAGAGTCGGACACGACCGAGCAACTTCACTTTCCCTTTTCACTTTCCTGCACTGGAGAAGGAAATGGCAGCCCACCCCAGTGTTCTTCCCTGGAGAATCCCAGGGACAGGGGAGCCTGGTGGGCTGCTGTCTATGGGGCTGCACAGAGTCGGACACGACTGAAGTGACTCAGCAGCAGCAAAACGAAAAGAACTAACACTTCGAGAACAGAAATCCATCCCACATTTTTAGTTCTCTTGAGTTTTCTAAACAACAGTGTAACTTTTTAGTCTGACTTTCTAAATATACCAAGAGAACTGGCAGTGAGAAAATACCAAAGAAATAAATTTAAAAACCTGAAAGGAATAGCAACAGCACCACAAACCCACCTCACTGCTACTGAAGATTGGGAAGACTGACGCATCATCCACGTTGATCCCTACTGGAATGAGACCAGACAACAGCAAACAGCCGTTGTTACATAACATTTATAATTACCAGGCTTTGAGAAACTTCTCTAGGAAAGCAGGGAATCCTTAAACTTTTGAGTGACAGCACTGCCCTGTGAACACAGGTGTGGTGCTGGCTCTACAAAACCGGAATATTTCCCTGCACATTCAGTGGGAGTCACAGACTGTCCAGCGGGCCTCCCATCCATTATGTAGCCTTTATACTATCCCTGCACCCTTTATCCTTTCGAAGGAAAAAGTGGGTTAACATATCACCTATTTGGAGTTTTTCCATTCAAAGCTCAATTAATCTTCAAACAGAAATCAGAGATGAACAGCAAGCTACACAGAATGCTAACACCAGCACTCTCTCTCTGCAGGTCCCCAGAGCAGCAACTGCGCAGGTGGCAGCTGCCGCATGGCCACAGGCAGCCCGACTGCAGCCGATTTTAGAAACTATGAGGAAGAGGAACTGGAATAATTATCTTTTCTTTTTGCCTTGAACCTGGTTACAACTTAATGCTGGCCAAACTGATGCCGCTTCTCCTCACAGTGCAGAGGGGCTTGGAGGAAGCTCAAGAGGGGAGGCTTGAAGATTTCACATTCACTTAGACAGCACTCTGATCACAGAAAGACTGATGGCCGCCAGATTCTTTAATAACAGTTTCTCTGCACATAAATTTCACTCTTTAAATTCAACTGCATTTCAATGGCATTCTTAGGAGAGGTCCATGTGAGGTCTGCCACGTGCCTGAGGGGATCATGCTCGCCACTGCTGTCAGGAGACATAGACCTGGGCTCAGCCCCAGGGCCGGGAAGCTCCCCTGGAGCAGGAAATGGCACCCCACTCCAGTACTCTCACCGGGAAAATCCCACAGGCCGAGGAGAGTGGTAGGCTCACACAGCCCACAGGGTCGCGAAGAGTCGGACAGGACTGAGCGACGTCACTCTCACTTTCGCTCCCATGTGAGGCTGCCACTGCCTGAGGGGATCGTGCTCGCCACCACTGTCAGGAGGCACAGACCTGGGCTCAGCCCCTGGGCCGGGAAGTCCCCCTGGAGCAGGCCGCCCACTCTGGTCTTCTTGCCTGGAGAATTCCACGGACAGAGGAACTACCGTCCATGGGGTTGCAAAGAGCTGGACACAACTCAGTGACTAACACAAACTTTGCTATACAAAGAATTCGGTCAGTCAATGAAATTAAACAAATAAAACCACAACACAGATAAACCAAATATGCCAAGTGGAAAGTAAACTACATTTCAATTATTATATTTTTTATCTGCTGCTACTGCTGCTGAGTCGCTTCAGTCGTGTCTGACTCCGTGCAGCCCCATAGACGGCAGCTCACCAGGCTCCCCCGTCCCTGGGATTCTCCAGGCAAGAACACTGGAGTGGGGTGCCATTTCCTTCTCCAATGCGTGAAAGTGAAAAGTGAAAGGGAAGTCGCTCAGTCGTGTCCGACTCTTAGTGACCCCATGTACTGCAGCCCACCAGGCTCCTCCATCCATGGGATTTTCCAGACAAGAGTACTGGAGTGGGGTGCCATTGCCTTCTCCTTCAAATGACTGGATGCTTAATTTTATTTTTCCTTTCAAATGATTAACTGGGTTTCATTTTGAGATTATAGAAAGTATTTTTAATGAGTTCAATATCTAGGGCTAAAGCCCAGATAATTAGTTTTTTTCCCACTGCATAAATGATTTCAAGAATATTATACATAATTGACTTTTTCTAAAACCCGAGTCAATCAAACTGAAAATGTCTAGATCACATCATGTTTTTCCACTGCACTAAATTTTAATGCCAGAGATGCTGTGCTATCATTTGGAACTGATTTTCAAAAACAGTGACTCCCAAAATTGTTTTAAATTTTACCTGCAAACTCTGTGACATCTAGATAAATATCCATAAATAAATAAATAATAATAATCACAGGAAAATAATTTTTAAAGGGAACATTGGTTATTTCATAAAATAAAATATTATTCTGCAATCCTTATTTTTACCTCCTTATAATTCTACATATTTGGAATTTAAAATCCTAGGCTTTTAAGGTAACATATTCTTTTAATAAATAGGTTACACTTAAAAATAATAATTGAGGTCATTCTAATCCCAGATATAAGTGGAATAAAATCAAGGCTTATAGTTCCTTCACCACTCTAGTAAGAGTTTCATTAACATCCAAATGGAAATAGATCAGCAGTTACCACCAGAGCCATTGTTTGTTAACTCTTACCCATTCTGACTGTTTTACCGTGTAAGCATTATGTAAATCATTCTATAGAATGAGATGAATTACTCTCACAAAAAGTCTTTGTTGTCATTCCCCAGTAAATAATCTTTTCAATTACTGCTAGGAAGGAATTTTCCCTGAGATATGTAGAAGTAAACAGACAGCCTAGCTGGGTGAAGGAGGCAAGCCATACCCCTTTCAAATGATATTTGAAGGGGACTGGTTAAAAACATAATTAGCTACATCAAATCCTTTCTCAGTATGTGTATTTTGATTAGGAGTCAGTTCAAACCACAAATTTGCAAATTTTCCCAATGATAAATAAAACTTTAAAATTATGGTCACTGAGTTCCTGAACACAAGGACAAAGATGTTTTTAATCCATTTTGGCTCCCAAGAGGCTTTCCTCCCTTGAAAGTTAACTGGTAACTTTGATGTAAACACATTCAACTATATCTAACGTGAAATGCAGTTCAAATTTTTGACAGGAGAGTTCTTATGACACATTAAAAGGTCATGTTAATCTAATTTTCCCTTGATTCCAACATTTATAATCCCATATTTTTTCATGACATCTCTCTCAAGGTTATTTAAAAGAGGCTGCAAAAGGTTAAACGAGTCAACTTCTTAAAGTGATGCAGGCAAGTTTGGCAGTTTCCTTAAAATGCTGAAAAAAAAAAAAATCCCACCCACTGGTTCAGTAAAAAAGTCTATTACATTCTCTTCTTCAGCAATTTGTCTATGATATCTACCACTATAGTATCAATGGCTAAGAAGCAGATGGTAAATTAAATATTTCAACAAAAGGAGAAAATAAGACATTTTATGTAATTCTTTCCTTTGTGAAGAATGCCTGGACAAAAAGACTATTACTGCACTGAAAGGATTATCTACACTTTTCATCAATGACTTCATTTTTATTAAAACAATACACATCACTAAATGTCTTTGAAGAAATTAGGTTAAAATTTTAGACCTCCTTTGTTCTAAAACCCCAGAGGCAGGCCATACCTCATGAAAAATAACCTTCTCCTCATCTGGTGACTCATGGCCTCCTGATCCCTGAAACAGCCCTTCTACAATGGTATAGTGGTGTTTTTCTATTAATCCTTAACTGATGATTTATTGACTTATAGTCTAGTCTACTGGCAAGAGACCCCCCGGTGATGTATTTTCTGTTAAAACTTTTTCCGGGTAGCTGTTTTTCTGAAGACTGACCAACCACCGCGGGGTGGTCAGCCAGCCATTTCAACCTGATTACCTGCAGACCTATCCCCTAAAAGGTTAAGCCTTGCCCACCAATCAAACGTCCTCACCCCACCTGTACCTGCCTATGGCCCCCAATCAGTGTCCTAACCTTACTCCCGCCTACTTGTGATTTTTCTGTATAAAAATCCTTAGTGACCAGCATTCTGGGTTCACTCCTTCCGAGGAGTTCGAACCCCGGCGCGCCGGTTCAATAAATCCTCTTGCTGATTGCATCGATATCCGAGTCTTGGTGATCTGTGAAGCGACGGCTCCGGTGATTAGGCCTTCTCCGGGTCTAACATCTTCTTCAAAAAGAAAATCATAGAATCTCAAAATAATTCAAACAACTAGGCAAAGTGAAGAGTCATGTTCCCAGACAAGGCAACATTTCAGATTTTCAAGAAGGAAAAATGTAAGCATCTTCTTTTGCAGCCAGTCCACATGAGCTCTCTCGCCCTTGTATTTTTCATCTGTATTAATGGCAGCAACTCTACTTTCCTTTACAAATTTTACGAGCAAAGCAATCCCATGATGGAGACATTTGCAGACAGTTTAGCAGACACTAGCACAGACGTTTCTGTGACTTCATTTAATTTCATCGTCTTAAACTTGGTCTCCTTACTCAATCTCTTTCCTCATTCTCTTTAACCTGTAGGTGAAGAGAGTGATGGAAATGAGAAGGGCCTAAGTATGAGCCCAGCTCTAGCTGTCTCCTGGTGGAGCTGGGGCGGTTTGTAGGCTCGCTCCACGGTGGAACCCTCAAGATATTCAGCATAGATCCAGCTTCATAACACTGTACAAATCAACTAGGCAACCAAAAAGAAAATCCTGTTTGCTATCACATATAAAGCATGTGAGTAGGAATCAAAGAAGGCTTTTAAAATATTACATGTACATGGGGAGTAATCATATTGCAGAAGTCATTCATTTCTACATTCTCCTGTCTTATAGCATTTAGAACAGCACTGACCAACAGAAGCAGACTGCTGTCTCTGAATGATGACTGCATGCTGCCGCTGCCGCTGCCGCTGCCGCTGCTGAGTCGCTTCAGTCGTGTCCGACTCTGTGCGACCCCATAGACAGCAGCCCACCAGGCTCCTCCATCCATGGGATTCTCCAGGCAAGAGTACTGGAGTGGGGTGTGGTAACTACACGCGTAATTTAAAATTCCCAGCAGCCACATTTTTTAAGTAAAAAGGAACAGGTTACAATTAATTTTAATAATATTTTCAATATAGTCAATATATCCAAGTTTATATCCAATATAAACTGAATTTATCCAAAATTCATTTCAACATGTAACCAATAAAAAATTACTGAGATACCTTACATTCTTTTTTGTTCTTCTGCTAGGTCTTAAAAATCTAGCGTGTATTTTACACATAAAGCACATCTCAAGTCAGATCAGCCACACTTCAAGTGCTTAGGCGCTGCACACCTGGAAAATACAGCAGGGGCCGGAACGGGAGGGGGACTCAGACTCACTGCTGTTGCTCGGCATGTTGCCCTTACAACCAACTTTTTATTCTTTTCAGCAAACTGCACAATCAGACACTCATGCTTAGAAGACAGGTTCATTATCCAGTTCATGTCTGGAATTACACTGCTTCCCAGAACACCTTCTCATTTCCTGTCACCTTTTTAAGTTTCACCCACCCTCAAAGTCACCTCTCAAATTGCTACCTCCTCCTACAGCCTCACATGAACACACGAACTCCAGTGTTTCTCCCAGAGCACTTCCTTCCTCTCATTCTCCCAGTCCCTGGCACAAACCTCTGACCACCTAATATGGTCCTTGCATTCATCAGGCACTCAATGATTTCACATTAAATAAAGGAAAAAGTCACTTGCACATTTATTTTGATGCTTAATTTGCACAGTAAACAAAAATAGTACAAAAATCTCCTATTTTTTAATTAAATGTTATTTTCCACAAAGCAAAGTGTTAGTCGCTCAGCAGACTAACAGACTCCTCTGTCCATGGGATTCTCCAGGCAAGAACACTGGAGTGGGCTGCTAGGCCCTTCTGCAGGGGACCTTCCTGACGCAGGGATGGAACCTGCGACTCCTGCACTGCAGACAGATTGCTTACTGTCTGAGCCACCAGTGTTAACAGCACTTTTCTTCAGCTCACACCTAGAGCCGCCTTCGTCCTATGCTAAAACATCGCTGGCAGACCGAAAGACAGGAGCTACACAAAGTGAATGAGAGCAGCAAAACGTGGAACTGTCTCTACCATGGGCCTAAACGGTTAGTTGGGGTGATGAAAAAAATTTGGCCACAAATCTCTACACAATCAACAGAATAATTTTTCTCTCCTGTTTCCAAACTACAGTATAATCACACACACACACATTTGGTCACTTAGGAGGAAGAAAGGATCAATAATATTAAATGTCAGGACTAAAATTTGTTTCTTGGACCAACTACTTAGAAAGTCTGATTTTACTGACAGTGATTTGCTGGGAGTACTATAGAGAGAAAAAACATCTGTAGAGGGATGAGAATTAAATGGAGGTTTAAAAAGCAGAAGTGCCAAATATTTTTAAGTTGTTCCTCCCTCCATCCACCACACTTGCAAAGCTTAAGGAAATGGCACAGGGTCAAAGGGGGACTCCAGCACAATTTTGCCTTTCACTGAGTTTTGAACTTCATTCCGCAATTCTGTCTTCTCATTGATTCCACTTGGCTCCAGAACGTTCTACCTACCCACAACCTCAGATATGCAGATGACACCACCCTCATGGCAGAAAGTGAAGAGGAGCTAAAATCTGTCCCTCATGCCCCTCTGCTCTCATGAACAGTGTTCCACCTGCAAAACCCAGACCTGAGCATAAGATGATAGACGAGGGAAGAAAGATAATGAAATTCCCACACTGGACAGAGTATGATCATAGCTGAGTTCCCTAGCTACACTTATAACTCTGCAAAAGATATCAAAGCAATCTCAATTAAGTGTATTATAAATTAATTGCATTTCAAAAAAAAGTACACTGATCTTACTGCAAACTATTTCCTTATACTATTCTTGATTTTACATAGGATTCAATCTGATAATGTATGCTTATTATCTTTACTATATTTTATTATATATTTTTATTATATCTTTATTATATTTATTATCTTTAGGTCTTATCACCTAGTTACAGTAAAGGAAGTTCTGTATTCTTCACCCAAAGGGATCTAACTTAATCCCTAGTAACTGCTATTAGCATAAGGGCATTTTGCACAATGCTTTATTTATCTCTAAAAGTGTGTCCATAATTGATGTTTGCAATAGCCTAGTTAACTTGGCAGACACCTGCATCATCTCCACTGGGCAAATAAGAAAACTGTAACACAAGGAAACATATCTGATATCATTACTGTTCTATAAGACACACAGATTATGTATAAGATACATCCTGTTTTACAGAGAAATTTTAAGGGACAGAAATTTTTATTTTTCATCACAGATAGACAGCTATCTGAAGGTTTAAAAGGAAAATGTTTTGTTTTGGTAATATACATACGACAGATATCCTATATATTGGAAGGCAGTACGATATCACAGGGCTTCCCTGGTGGCTCAGATGTTAAAGCGTCTGCCTGCAATGTGGAAGACCTAGGCTTGATCGCTGGGTTGGGAAGATTCCCTGGAGAAGGAAATAGCAACCTACTCCAACACGCTTGCCTGGAAAATCCCATGGATGGAGGAGCCTGATAGGCTATAGTCTATGGGATCGCAAAGAGTCAGACACAACTGAGAAATAGGTTCTATTATCTTTATTTAGAATGTCCCATAAAATTTTTAAATGGTCAATAAAGAATTTTTAAAATAAAAGATGTTGAAATAAACATTATTTCATGATTGTAAATGCTCTCATTTCAGAGCACTTTGAATAATATTAAGCAACACTCCTTCCTTAGGTGCTATGGAGAGCAATGTACTTCATTCATCTGGAGACACTACCAGGAGAGAGTTTAGAAAATACGAATGAGCTATTAAACTGCCTTTATGATCATTTAAAAATTAATTGCATGGTATCCACAAAGGCTTGAATATGAAAAAAGAAGAGGATGTTTTACCGATGAAAGTTAAATTCTAAAGTTCTTCTAGAAAGAACTCATTTTTACAATAGGATTCTAATTTAGGAAATCTTTAAGAAATTGAAATTCTGCTGTGCAGTTTAGTCAAAAAAATGTCTGAGTCTTTTGTACCTTAAGGAAGCTTGAGAGAAAAATAGAGACTCCACCACACAAAGCTACTGAATGTGGCATTTTTTGCCAATTCTAAGTAATTATGAACAGGAAGAGTTTTCCTTTTAGAATGTAAAAAAGGCTCTAATCAATACCAATTCTACCTCCAGTAACCAATTTCTTGATTTATGCCATACATGTGTCTATAATCACATACTGTTTCAGGACTGATGACTGATAATATTCTTAGTACCATGGACAAGATCAAAACTGCTGGGACCGAGTCAGAAACGCTTGGCCCTGCAGAGACTGGGTCCGTAACACAACAGCATCTCCCAAAGGCTGTAGAAGTCACAGAACAAAGCCAAAATTTTGAATGTTGTTCTGTTTTGTTCAAAATACTACTTACTTGACTACTGATATATTTTCACCCCAGATCAATTTCTTTCAAGCCATAGGTTATTTGTCTATACATGCTAATTCATTGTTGTTTTTCAGTCACTCAGTCATGTCTGACTCTTTGCAACCCCATGAACCACAGCACACAGGCCTCCCTGTCTTTCACTATCTCGTGGAGTTTACCCAAACTCATGTCCATCAAGTCGGTGATGCCATCCAACCGCCTCATCCTCTGTTGCCCGTTTCTCCACTTGCCCTCAATCTTTCCCAGCATCAGGGTCTTCTCCACCGAGTTGGCTCTTCTATCAGGTAGCCAAAGTATTCCAGCTTCACCTTTAATATCAGTCCTTCAAATGAATATTTAGGGTTGACATCATTTATGACTGATTGGTATGATCGCCTTGCAGGCCAAGGAACCCTCAACATTTTTCTCCAGCACCACCACTTGAAGACATCAATTCTTGGGTGCTCATGTATCTTTATGGTCCAACTCTCACATCTGGACATGACTACTGGAAAAACCATAGCTTTGACTATATGCACCTTTGTCAGCAAAGTGATGTCTCTGCTTTTTATAACATGATGTCTAGATTTGTCATAGCTTTCCTTCCAAGGAGCTAGTCTCTGTCTTTTAATTTCATGGCTGCAGTCATTGTCTGCAGTGACTTTGGAGCCCAAGAAAATAAAATTCATCACTGCTTCCACTTCTTCTCCCATTTATTTGTCCTGAAGTGATGGGACCAGATGCCATGATCTTAGTTTTTTGAATGTTGTTTTAAGCCAGCTTTTCCACTCTCTTCTTTCACTGTCATCAAGAGGCTCTTTAGCTCCTTTTCACTTTCTGCCATCAAAACAGTATCATCTGCATGCCTGAGGATGTTGATATTTCTCCCAGCAATCTTGATTCCAGCTTGTGCTTCATCCAGTCTAGCATCTTGCATGATGTACTCTGCATATAAGTTAAATAAGTAGGGTGACATCCAGTTTTGTCCTACTCCTTTCCCAATTTTTAACTAGTCCACTGTTCCATGTCCAGTTCTAACTGTTGCTTCTTGTCCTCCATACAAGTTTCTCAGGAGACAGATAAGGTGATTTGGTACTTCCATATTTTTAAGAATTTTTCATAGTTTGTTGTGATTCAAACAGTCAAAGGCTTTAGCATAGTAAATGAAGCAGAAATAAATGTTTTTCAGGGACTTTCTTGCTTTTTCCATGATCCAATGAATATTGGAAATTTGATCTCTGGTTCCTCTGCCTTTTCTAAACCCAGCTTGTAAGCTGGAAGCTCTTGGCTCACATACGGCTGAAACCCAGCTTGAACGATTTAGAGCATAACGCTGCTAGCGTGTGAAATGATTGCAACTCTACAGTAGTTTGAATATTCTCTGGCATCGTCCTTCTTTGGGACTGAAATAAAAACTGACCTTTTCCAGTCCTGTGGCCCCTGCTGAGTTTTCCAGATTTGTTGACTTACTGAATACAGAATTTTAACAGCATCATCTTTTAGGATTTTAAATAGCTCAACTGGAATTTCATTACCTCCACTGGTTTGTCTGGTTCTAGGTGAGTGAGCACACCATCATGGTCATCCACATCATCCATGGTTATCATTAAGATCTTTTCTATATAGTTCTTTTGTGTATTTTCGCCATCTCTTCTTAGTCTCTTCTGCTTCTATTAAGTCCTTACCATTTCTGTCCTTTATTGTGCCTATCTTTGCATGAAGTATTCCCTTGATATCTCCCAACTTTTTGAAGACATCTCTAGTCCTTCCCATTCTATTTTTTCCTATATTTCTTTGCATTGTTCATTTAAGAAGGCCTTCTCATCTCTCCTTGGTATTCTCTGGAACTCTGCATTCAGTTGGGCATCATCTTTCCACTCTCCCTTGCCTTTTCCTTCTTCTCTTCCCACAGCTACTCATAAAGCCTCCTCGGATACCACTTTGCCTTCCTGCATTTCTTTTTCTCGGGGATGGTTTTGGTCACTGCCTCCTGTATAATGTTATGAGCCTCTGTCCACAGTTCTTCAGGCACTCTATCTACTAGAGCTAATCCCCTGAATCTATTCATCACCTCCACAGTATAATCATAAGGGATTTGACTGAGGTCATATCTGAATGGTCTAGTGGTTTTCCCTACCTTTTTCAATTTAAACCTGAATTTTGCAATAGGAGCTCATGATCTGAGGCACAGTCAGCTCCCAGTCTTGTTTTTGCTGACTGTAAAGAGCCTCTCCATCTTTGGCTGCAAAGAGTATAATCAATCCGATTTCAGTATTGACCATCTGGTGATGTCCATATGTAGAGTCTTCTCTTGGATTGTTGGAAAAGGGTGTTTGTTATGACCAGTGTGTTCTCTTGGAAAGATTCTTGCTAGCCTTCTCCTTTCTTCATCTTGTACTCCAAGATCAAACTTGCCTGTTACTCTAGGTATCTCTTGACTACCTACTTTTGCATTCCAGTCCTATATGATGAACAGAACATCTTTTTTGTGTATTAGTTCTAGAAGGTCATATATGTCCTCACAGAACTAGTCAACTTCAGCTTCTTTAGCATTAGCGATTGTGGCACTGACTTGGATTACTGTGATGCTGAATGGTTTGCCTTGGAAACAAATCAAAGTTATTCTGTTGTTTTTGGGATTGCATCCAAGTACTGCATTTCAGACTCTTTTGTTGACTATGAGGGCTACTCCAATTCTTCTTAGGGCTTCTTGCCCACAGTCGTAGATATGATGGTCATCTGAATTAAATTCGCCCATGCCCATCCATTTTAGTTCACTGAATCCTAAGATATCAATGTTCCATCTAGCCGTCTCCTGCTTCACTATATCCAATTTACCTTGATTAACGGACCTACCATTCCAGGTTTTTATGCAATTTTGTTCTTTATAGCATCAGACTTTACTTTCACCGACAAACACATCCACAGCTCAGCATCTTTCCTGCTTTGGCCCAGTCGCTCCATTCTTTTTGGAGCTGTTTCCCCATCCTTCCCCAGTAGCATACTGTACACCTTCTGACCCAAGAGGCTCACCTCCCAGTGTCATATCTTTCTCTCTTTCCATATTGCTCAAAGGGTTCTCCAGTCAAGTATACTGGAGTGGGTTGCCATTCCCTCCTCCAGTGGACCGTGTTTTGTCAGAACTCTTCACTATGGCCTGTCCATCTTGGGTGGCCCTGCACAGCATGGCTCATAGCTTCACTGAGTTACACAGCCCCTTCACCATGACAAGGCTGTGATACGTGAAGGAGATGCTAATATACAGTCTTATAAACAAGATATAAGTTTATCTTGGAAGATACTCATTTGATAAAACAATAACAAAATGCAAATGCAAATTTAAATAAATGAAAAAAAGCAACTGACAGCAAAGATTAGAGTTAATTATCTTTCCCTGTTAAAACATTTGCTGAACCAGGAATTCCTGATTAGGAATTCTCTCTCTATATAAAGGCCACCATGGAAACTTTACTATTTTCCTGAAGGATAGAACGTGGGAGTGATATTAACAGAACTGTCTTCACTAGACTTAAATATCCCCTTGCATTTCCTGAAGGCGAGGCTTGACTTCTTTCAGAGGAGGCTTATGTTGAGCTGCCAGATGCTTCTTTCTCTAGCACGGCCAATGAATATGTATTGATATCTGCCATATCCCCAGGGCTGGAGGGGGAGTTTGAGAGGGTGCCAGAAAAGCTGCTAATTTTCTGGAGGAAGACATGGATGTTGTTACTTGCTTGTGTTTTTGGCAAGTAAATTTCCTAAAAGAAAATATGTTGTCTTGCCAAATAAAAACAGCTTTGAGGACCTACCTTCATTTAGTATTATATTATTAATTAGTGAAACAATTAAAAGTAAAAATAAGCCAGACAGAGAAAACAAATACTGCATGGCATCATTTATATGTGGAATCACAAAACTTAAAAAAAAAACATCAAACTCACAGAAACAGAGAGTGAAAAGGGCTGGAGTCTGGGGAAATAAATGGGTTGGTAAATAGGTGTAAACTTTCAGCTGTAAGATGAATACGGTCAGAGAAGCTGATGTAAGACATGGCAGCTATAGTTGGCGTGTGCGGCTGAATCACTTCAGCAGTGTCCAGGTCTTTACAGTTCACCAGGCGCCTCTGTCTATGAGTTTCTCCAGGCAAGAATACTAGAGTGAGTTGCCATGTCCTCCTCCAGGGGATCTTCCTAACCCAGGTATCAAACCCTTCTCTCCTAAAGCTCCAGCTTTGGCAGTGGGTTCTTTACCACTAGCACCACCTAGGAAGCCCACTATAGTTAATAACACTATATTTAACTGAAATTTGCTAAGAGAGTAGAACTTAAATGTTGTCATACACACACGCACAAAGATAAATATATGAAGTGCTGGATGTGTTAACTAACCAAAAGTAGGACTCTTTTCACAATGAATGCAATAAAAATAATACAAGAAACAACTCTTATTTGAAGGAAGTTACTATGGTCAACTACACAGTAAATAAAAATCAGTAACAGAAAAGAACTCATAGTTTATTTAAAAACCCTAATTTTAGTTGTATGCTTCAACCTCGTTTTTTTAAAAAACAGTATGAGCAACAGGAAAAAAAAAGTTGCTGGTGTGAGTTGTCTTGGTTCCTTTTTCATTTCCTGCTCCTTCTGTTTCCCAGACAACAGTTGTGAGAAGGAGGAGAAGCCCAGCTGCTGAAATATTTTAAAATATTGTAGCTTTCTCCCAGCAAGTAATTTCCAAGATATACTCAGGAATTACAGAGTAGAATATTCTTTCCTATATTTTTCATGAGCCAAATTCCATAATAGCTTTACTAATTATTGGGTTGGCCAAAAAGCTCATTGAGGTTTTCAAGAAGATGTTATGGAAAGATCAAACTTTTTGGCTAACCCAGTACCTAAATGCCTGCCTTATTATAGGTAGAGCTTTTACAGACATGTACCTGAGGTGATTTCAGCTTGTACACCACCATGATGCACCAAGCTGGTGGCTAAAGGAGACACCGCTGTAACTCTTAGTTACATTCAGTCTAGAGTTCTTAAACTTAAGCCAGAATTCAATATGCTTCACTTACAATTTTAGAGTAACAGGGTATAGACAAATAATTTCAGATTGGGAAGACGGCATAGTGGTGCATCTAAATGATAAATGATAAATCTGTTGAATGTGAAGGGACACGAGAAACTGTCATGCTTTTAAGATATTTAAGTCAGATTTGAAAAGAACCCCTCTCCCCTTGCCACTGGGTTCTTTTACTACTTTAAAGTCTTCAATAAAAGGATAAAAGGGAAAAGCCAATTTTGGAGAATTATTATAAAGAGTTAAGTTTAAAAGTCAGAACAACTGCAAATAAGCCCTACTAAAACAAGCAGCTGACAATATATTTTTAATTCAAAATTTAGATCTGCATAGGCTTTTAAAGTCATAAACTTCTAAAATGAAATTTGCCTCCTAAAGCTTTATATGATGAGTTATTTCCCTGTAATAAACATCAGAGCTGTATGACATTCAGCTTTTTATTACCTTGAATTTTTAAAGTGAAAAATATTTCAGCTTTATACATTGAACAGAACTGCACTATCTGCAGCAATTTCATAATTAGTTATAATAATAATAGCTCAACTTTCAGAATTCTCTTATGAAGAATGCAATCTGCTTTTTAAAAGAGGAGGCTGAGCACATGGAACTCAAACACCAAGGGATTCTGCCACAGGGCTTCAGAGGCTCTTCTGAGCCCTCACTGGATTCTCTACAATATACTGGGAACTGGCTCCATTTGCAACATATATAGACCACTGTGCACCAATTTTTCTGTTCTATAGCTTAGACAGTGCTAGCACTCTTATGATATCACCATCGTGCTTTTCTCCTGAGCAATATATATCTCAGTCATGACTCGGGAAGCTGCAGGACCAAAGATGAAAGAGAGAATGTGCAATCTCAAGTCTTTTACACTGTTCCTTCTGATTAAACATATCACATAAATGTGAAATAAAAAAAGAATGTGAAAATATACACGCCCTAATGCAGCTGTTTAAAATTATGCACACATGTATGTATAAAATAACTAGAAGGTATTATTATGCAAAGGCAAATGTGATGGAATTAGGGGTGATTTTTCCCCAAAATTTATGGATTATGAGTACCATGCTTAAGGTAACAAGGTTTGTAGTTTTAAAAGCTCGCAAATCATTTATATAGTCCTTAACTTTCCACTGTAAGAGTGTTAAGAGACCACCATTTCCATTTCATTCATAACTGTGAGCTCTCTATGTGTATTTGTTTGAATACATTAGTGAATGAACACGTTATTGAACAAGTAGATAAATACAAACCAGTGAGTAAACTTTCCACCATTTTTAACAAAGCAAATCATTTTTAAAAGTTACGAAAATACAAGGATACCAAACAGCGCATTCAACAAGGAAATGAATGTGTATGTCAGTTATCAAGGGCTGGCAACTTGGTCCTCGGACTCTAAGGGTCCAGAACAGTGTGTGGCACACACTTTATCTTCATACATGTTGTGGAGGGAAAGAGTACATGTCAGTGGCAATGGTGTCTCTTTTACTGCTTTTTAAACTAGGAGAAATCACTGCGTATATTCCTCTGACCATCAGTTATACTACCTCCACAGTAATCATGTCCTTGCTCTGCCAACTCATCCAACCTAAAACTGTTTACTAGGTAAGCTCTTGCTACACATGTCCTTATTGTACACACCATATATACTTATATATACTTGTCTTATACAAGAGAGTTTTATTTCTATAATAATCTGTGGCTGACACTGTATAGTTTGAAAACATAACTCTTAGAAGAACTTAGATAAATTCAAATGTAATACAGATACAGGAGTTTACTGAAAGTCAATCTGTTTTACACACATCATAACCTTTGAGGGTGACATCATGGAGAGAATTATGAGAAGACATTGTC
>SJYC01137311.1:0-36034 GCA_006408675.1 Madoqua kirkii
AACCGAACTGACCTAGCAGGACAGGACAGTTTTCCCTGGTGCCTCAGAGTAAAGAATGTGCATGCAGTGCAGGAGACCCAAGTTCAGCCCCTGGGTTGGGAAGATCCCTGGAGAAGGAAATGACTACCCAGGCCAGTTTTCTTGCCTGGAGCATCCCATGGACAGAGGAGCCTGGTGGGCTACAGGACAGGACAGAATCAAGATTGACCCAGATGGAGAAAAGAATGAGAGACCAAGATGAAGAGAAAACAAGCAGACTGATTTTTCCTTCAAGACTGTTAGCCATAAAACAAAAAAGGAGATACACTTATTTTGTCCTTTAAAATTTTTTTCAGCTATTATTTATGGTAATATTAAAAGAATTCATAGACAATGTACAAGAGTATACAGTTGATAGCTTTTTGCAAAATGGCTTATAAATTGAGCTACTTTCTTCATAATTCATCTAAAGGCTTCAAGAACACTTTATGTTGCTTTTGATCGATCTTCATTTGGCGTTGCTCCCTAACACATCAGTTTTATATTCTTCTACTCCCAGAACTTCTACTGCCAACTTGTCAACGATCTATAAAATTCCTCTTTCACATAAAGGAGTTCACTCTTAAATGAATGTCATGGGAAATACTTTGATAATTGTGAAGCTCTTTTGAAATACTTTTAATTAGTTTTATACAATGGAAATTTTGTGAATCACACTTTCTAAATGGGTGCCAGAACAATTAGGAGATCACACATATGGCTATGTAATTTTAAAAAATTACATCTTCTAATTACATGGAGCAATACATGTGGGTCACTGTCACGATGTGGTGAAGAGAATTCAGGGCAGTCTCCCTTTACCCACGTTCCATCCTCTAGAGAACACAGGTCCTTGTTACCCCCAATGGACTGTTGGAAACCTGCCCATTTCGCCTTCAGGATTCTTCCCATGGATATCATGAGCTCAGTAAGAACAACTTTGGGGATAGTTGGGTTAAATTCACTTTTTCTTTTTTTCTATATTTCAAATTACACTAAGAGGATCCATTAGTTGCTGCCATTGTTCCCTGGCTGCACTCAGTTTTGAAAGAATGATTAGTCAATATAAAAATATATATGACTATATATGGAGTATGTATGTATTTGTGTTCTAAGGATGAGAAATCTTACTTTAAAAGGATCACTTTTAATCTTTACACTCAGCTTTAAAATCAGCTAGTTCCTGCAATACTGCAGATTCCAATCCATCACCCACATAGCCAAAAATACCCTGAGGAGGCTGGTAAAACAGTGCTGGTAACAAGGAAGTGAGCTTTTAATGAGAACACCATCAGAGACTCCAAATGATCATAAGATGATGATGATACAATGAATCCATAAATGCAAAGCTTCTGAGGCTAAAATGATAAATAAATAACGGGAACTTTACAAACATAGTTTGGGACTCTGGGGATACAAACGTAATTCAGCTCTCGTCTTCATTCCCAAGACAGGCTGAGCTAAGGTGCTATAGAAATACTCTAAAAGAGGGCAATAGAGAGCTTACGGAACTTTAGCTAATAGCTTTTTAAAGGGTTAGGGTTAGAGCTATCAGCAAAGATAAACAGCTTGGTAAACTCTACCAAGAAATATACAGAAAATTAGAAAATCAGCTTCTCCACACAAAAATAAACTTGCTGGGCATAAGTCCAAGAAAATACATTCAGATTACAACCAAGACTGCTGCAACATTTTCTCTTCATAAGGAGAAATATAATTGCTTGGTGGACGTTCTCTACTCTCAGCTAACCAAGTGAGTAAATCTGATGGGGGTACTGGGAGTGTGAGTTGGGCAGCGCACGGTTACTCGTGAGCCAGAGAAGTGGGTCCGTTGGCCATCACGAGTGGTTCAGATAAACTCCCCACTGTGCTATCAGACCTTCAATAAAGTCAATCAGAAATGTACTTCATTTACATCAGGGAATTCCAGTAATCAGGCCCAAGTTAGAAGACACAAAAAACACTCTGATTTTTTTTCAAAGTTCTAAGTAAAGGTCGGACAAGGTGCAGCTTCAGGGAAACTGAGGCTCTGTCGGGCTCTTTCACGGCCACCGAGCCCGCTGCAGTGTTATTACTACAAGGAGCTTCAGGTCCCCCCCAGCACCTGATGCGGGCCCTCAAAGTCAACACAAGCAGCCGCACAGGCTACTGAAACGGCCCTAGGAGCTACCGCCTCAGAGGAAAACAGGGAACTGAGGCCAGTGCCTTCATTACTCAGCAAACCACATACTTAGTTTCATTTTTACCAGCATCACCCAAAGAACTGTAGAGGCCAAAGTTGGTGCAACGGCGAGTAATTAGCAGCGACAATTCCTTTCCCAGTAGATGCTGGCAACCTATGGACTTAAGAGGAGATGGAATGAGCAGATGTCTTTCTGAGAAGAGATTTCTGAATCCTGAAAGAAAGTAATCTCTTGGTTCTTCAGTTTCTCTCTGAAAATCTAATTTTTCATACCTTACATGAACATCAGATATCTCTGCCACAGTTTAAAATTTGTATTTTGATGTTAACATGAGTTCATGTCATCACAAAGTAAGATGGAGTTAAACACATCTGTTCCTTGTGTTTCATCAAGGGTGTCAACCCTGCTCACAATCTAGAAGAGGGTTCCAGAAGAGAGATGTGCGGTCACCTTGCAGCCCTCAACTTGAGGTTCCCAGGGCCAGGGTCCACACCAGCCTCCTGCAGGGTCTGCCCACAGTGACCTCCTTTTGGTTGTCATAGGCTCCCCACCCTGATTCTCATTCTCTGTCAGCCTCTCTTTTTTCGTCAATCTCATAAAATGAGTTAATCTGATGTAGCAACATAGCCAGTTACATCCAGAGACAGAACTAAAGCCCTTGGCCTCAACTTCCAAAACGGACCTTGACTACATTTGAGAACAGAATTGGAGTCCCTCCCATCTCTGTGCAGAAACAGTCTAGAAGAAGGGCATTCACATCAGACTTCTAGTTTTCATAAGCCAGATCAAATGTTCAGATCTTAACCTGACCGTTTTGCCAAGAGTTCTGTATCTGAGCAGCATAAGTCTTTTTTCCAGGTGAAAAAAAAAAAAGAAATTGATTATTTAAATAACTGAAATTTATTTGAAATTATTAGAATAATGAACTGACCTGTCATTATAAAGCTTAATGGAGCCTGATAATGGCAAAAGCGGCAATGCTACATCAATAACTATCATTATGCTAAGGGCAAGTTCCTTATCCAGTCCTTATTTTGAAAAACAGATGAAATATCAGTGTGCATATAGGAACACAAAATTAGAAAATTAAACTGGAAATTTCTGGCACACATTTTTGAAAAATGAAAAAAAAATGTACAAAATCTACTCAGTAGATATCTTTTAATTATCTTTTTAGACTTCCATAAAATAAATGATATCAAGATTATCACAGTGAAGCATTTTAGCAAACGTGCCTATGCTCATTTCTGTTCTTTTCCTTGTTTTAAAATATCATGTTTCACTCTTGTCAACAATGAAGCTGCTGGCTATTTTGAACTGGCATTGTGTTCCCGTTTTCTGCTTCTTTTTAGGGAAAAGTAAGTAGCAGAGCACATAACTGTCGGAGTTCTCCAGGTGATAGGCCTGGGAAAAGCAAAAGCTGACTGACCATCTGCTGAGGCAGAGCCACCCGGCCTTATGGGGACTGGTGGCACCCCTCCTCCCAGCGCCCAGGGCTAGTGGACAGCCGGCGCCGCTGTGGGCAGGGAGACCGGCTCAGAAATGCTGCCAGAACCCAAGGCGCTTCTGGAGGATGGTCAGAGGCAGGAACGATGGTGCAGCAAAGGCACATGGAAACACCACCCATGCAGAGCAGAGCGTGCCCCTGCACATCAGAGACGCACACATTACCACCGCGAATGTGTGCATGAGTCTGTGTCTGTGTATAGTCATTTAATCAGCAAAGTCAGGATGACATAAAAGAAGTCTCTGTAGACAAGGGAACAGGCTTCACAAAAATAAGGAAAACAATACAAATACAAATACAATTTACAGACTGAGCTCTATCTCTTTATACATTGTCTACGCAGAGCTCTCACCAATATAGGTAGCTGCTGCTGCTGCTAAATCGCTTCAGTCGTGTCTGACTCTGTGCAACCCCACAGACGGCAGCCCACCAGGCTCCCCCATCCCTGGGATTCTCCAGGCAAGAACACTGGAGTGGGTTGCCATTTCTTTCTCCAAAGTATGAAAGTGAAGTTGCTCAGTTGTGTCCATCTCTTCGCGACCCAATGGACTGCAGCCTTCCAGGCTCCCCCGTCCCTGGGATTCTCCAGGCAAGAGAGCTGGAGTGGGGGCCTGCCTTCTCTGAATACAGGCAGCACGACTTGCTCCTGCTAAGTAGTTGTCAGACTGGTGAAAACTTGTAGACTATTGGGATTATTTTTTAGCCCATGTAATGCTACATCAATAACTATCATTATGTTAGGGGCAAGCTCCTTATCCAGTCCTTATTTTGAAAATCAGTAGAATCAAAGATAAAAGAATTTCTCCAGAAAACAAACAAACAAAAAAAATGTAGTGAGTCACAAAATATATAGTTTTTCTAGCAAATTCTTTTCATAAGCATTACATCACAATTAACTTTCTGTATTCTTATTATTATTAGTCATTAGCCTGTTGCTAAGAATGTCATTACAGATTTTTAAAATTATGAATACATTCTTGGGCTTCCCTGGGGGCTTAGTGGTAAAGAATCTGCCTGCCAGTGTAGGAGATACAGGTCTGATCCCTGGGTCAGGAAGATCCATGGAGAAGGAAATAGAAACCCACTCCAGTTATTCTTGCTTGGGAAATCCCATAGACAGAGGAGACTGGCAGGGAACAGTCCATGGGGTTACAAAGAGTCAGATACAGCTCAGTGACTGAACATCTAACAACAAATGCAGGCTCATTGAGCCTGTGAGTCTCAGAATCTTGCTCTACTAACTCCACTCCATCCACTAACTCCAAAGTTCTCCAAAAGTGTTTTTCAATTTAAAGTGCTTAAATGGAGAGATCCAGGGGAAAATATAGAAGAAAATGCTGGTCTTGAATATGTATCCTGAAGGCCTAAACAGGAACTTGTCTTATTTGTGTTCTTGCACATTTCCCCATACTAAACAAACACATGTAAGAAGGCACTGCTCTCTCCGGCTCTGTGATGTGCCGTGCCATTCGCAGCATGAGCGCCATAAATCGCTTCAGTCGTGTCTGACTCTGTGCAACCCCACAGACGGCAGCCCACCAGGCTCCCCCATCCCTGGGATTCTCCAGGCAAGAACACTGGAGTGGGTTGCCATTTCTTTCTCCAAAGTATGAAAGTGAAGTTGCTCAGTTGTGTCCATCTCTTCGCGACCCAATGGACTGCAGCCTTCCAGGCTCCCCCGTCCCTGGGATTCTCCAGGCAAGAGAGCTGGAGTGGGGGCCTGCCTTCTCTGAATACAGGCAGCACGACTTGCTCCTGCTAAGTAGTTGTCAGACTGGTGAAAACTTGTAGACTATTGGGATTATTTTTTAGCCCATGTAATGCTACATCAATAACTATCATTATGTTAGGGGCAAGCTCCTTATCCAGTCCTTATTTTGAAAATCAGTAGAATCAAAGATAAAAGAATTTCTCCAGAAAACAAACAAACAAAAAAAATGTAGTGAGTCACAAAATATATAGTTTTTCTAGCAAATTCTTTTCATAAGCATTACATCACAATTAACTTTCTGTATTCTTATTATTATTAGTCATTAGCCTGTTGCTAAGAATGTCATTACAGATTTTTAAAATTATGAATACATTCTTGGGCTTCCCTGGGGGCTTAGTGGTAAAGAATCTGCCTGCCAGTGTAGGAGATACAGGTCTGATCCCTGGGTCAGGAAGATCCATGGAGAAGGAAATAGAAACCCACTCCAGTTATTCTTGCTTGGGAAATCCCATAGACAGAGGAGACTGGCAGGGAACAGTCCATGGGGTTACAAAGAGTCAGATACAGCTCAGTGACTGAACATCTAACAACAAATGCAGGCTCATTGAGCCTGTGAGTCTCAGAATCTTGCTCTACTAACTCCACTCCATCCACTAACTCCAAAGTTCTCCAAAAGTGTTTTTCAATTTAAAGTGCTTCAATGGAGAGATCCAGGGGAAAATATAGAAGAAAATGCTGGTCTTGAATATGTATCCTGAAGGCCTAAACAGGAACTTGTCTTATTTGTGTTCTTGCACATTTCCCCATACTAAACAAACACATGTAAGAAGGCACTGCTCTCTCCGGCTCTGTGATGTGCCGTGCCATTCGCAGCATGAGCGCCATGTCTCTACACGCAGATGGTGCTTCAGCAGCCGACAATCAGAGTCCCCACATGGATCAACCAAGAAGCCAAGGCAGGCGACAGTGACAAAGCTTAGATACACCTTCAAGTGGGCCCATTCCTGGAAAGTATGTGACCAGACGTGGGGAGGAGCTCCCAGAGTCACCACGGACACGATGGCGCCTTGGCTCCCACAGCTCTCTGCCCTCCCCCAGACGCTTTCTACTGCGCTCACATGAACTGAGAATAACACAGCAGAAAGAAAAAGAAAATGCAAATAGATGCAGGAGTCTGGACTCACAGCTATTCCCTGCTCTCTCCCATCAGATCTGACTTCCTTAATGGCAAGGATAAGGGAACACGGAAGAGCTGGTGTGTGGAAGAGCTTTGTGGAAGGCCACAAAGTCACACACTTACACCACACAAATGAACTGCAGAAGTGCGGATTTCCTCAGGACACTTCTGACCAGGAGCTCTTCCCTGATGAACACACACTGAAGCTTCCCTTCCGTCACAGTTATATACGACATTCTTCCTTATTTAGACTTGATATTTAGAAGCATTTAAAGGCAGGGACAGGCTAGACAGAAAGGGCAAAAATTAAAGGCAAATGGAGAGAATTAAAGAAAAGCACAGACACCAAAAAAATCAGAGAAAAAAAAGAAAGCTCTCTCAGACTGAATCCTCACAGCTGCCATTTTTTATTTTAAAAAGAAGCTAAATGAAGAGACAGGCTTCCCTGATAGCATCGCTGACTCGATGGACATGGGTTTGGGTGGACTCTGGGAGTTGGTGATGGACAGGGAGGCCTGGCGTGCTGCAGTCTGTGGGGTTGCAGAGTCGGACACGACTGAGCGACTGAACTGAACTGAAATGTGATGAAGAGATGGCTGGGATTACCAGCTCTGCCTTCCTTCTAGACTTGTGAAGTGTGGCCATGGCAGGCACATGGAGGTGTCTTGTTAGGTGGTTCCCTTCTGTCATGATCTCCGTTTGTTTGCTTGTTTCTGACTACCAGTGCACTTATCGATTTCCAAGATCACCTTGGGCATCCACACAGACAAGACCTCTGCTGGACTAAACGATCCTGGAGAAAGACCTGAAAACAGACGCCTCTTCCTCTGGAGTGCTATGGCTTGGTCAGTGACTGGATGTCACTTTTTTTGGTCAAAAGCCTTTGTGCAGCAAACAAAAGATTACTAAGAGTAAAATATACTCAGATTATTCACAGTGCAAGAGCCTTTCCACTGGTAATAGAACTATCACCTCAGGAAAGTGAAGCTGAGAAAAGTGGAAAATAGAAAATGCAGTTACCCGTATTTCTGAAAGACAGAAATGTCCACCACTCTTGAAGCTCAAATTTTATCTAAGCTCAATAGGCAGCAGCAAAGAACATTCAACAATTTACTAAGTAAAAGCAGTTGACAAAAGTCACACTTTACTGAGTGGGGGCGGGGGGAGTTCTAGACAAAGAGGATGGAAAATATGAGGAAGCTCAAGGACGGGGCTCAGGACTGCCTGGCCCAGGAGTCAAAGGCCAGCATGGAAGATAAAACACTAGTCAGGACAAAAGATAGTGGTGACTACGAAAGGAAAACTGAAAGAAAAAAGAAGACAGAGAGGGTAAGACGGGAACCAGGTAAGAACAGAGAGGATGAAAAATAAAGCAGATACAAGAGTAAAAACTGAACGTTGAAGGGGTGGAAACAATGTACAAATAAGCAACAGTACACTGGAAAATGGGTTTCCCCAGTGGCTCAGTGGTAAAGAATCTGCCTGCAATGCAGGAGAGGCAGGAGACCTGGGTTCGATCCCTGGGTCAGGAAGATCCCCTGGAGGAGAGCATGACAACCTAGAAAATTCTTGCCTAGAGAATCCCCACGGACGAAGGATTTTGGCAGGCTACAGGGTCACAGAGCCGGACACTACTGAAGGAACTGAGCATGCATGCCCACACACTGGAGGACAGCACTGAGCCCCCAGCTGTGTGTCTATCTTTCTAGAATTAAAAAGCTGGCGCATTCTTCTAGATCTCACACACATGTGTATGCATCCAGATCGCACATAGGATTCTGTTTTTCCTTTCTTAACTCTGTATGACAGACTTTGTGTCCATCCACATCCAACCCAAACTACAAATGACTCAATTTCATTCCTTATATTGCTGAGTAATATTCCATTGTACATGTACTGCATTTTGAGTGTTCATTCATCTGTTGACTGACACTTAGGTTGAGAGGCTTCCCTGGTGGCTCAGACAGTAAAGTGTCTGCCTGCAGTGCGGGAGACCTGGGTTCGATCCCTGGGTCAGGAAGATCCCCTGGAGAAGGAAATCGCAACCAGCTCCAGTATTCTTGCCTAGAAAATTCCACGGACAGAGGAGCCTTGTAAGCTACAGTCCATGGGGTCGCAAAGAGTCAGACACGACTGAGCAACTTCACTTCACTTCACTTCATGCTCCAGCTCTCATAAACAGTGCTGCAATGAATACTGGGGTACAGGGTTCTCTCTAGTTCAGATGAACCTAGCCCCAGGGCAGAAAGAGATGAAGATGTAAGGACCTGTGGACCCAGTGGGTGAGGGAAGAGGGGATACATCCGGACGTTACGTTTGACACAGATGTATGACCACGTGAAAACAGACAGTGAGCAGGGAGCTCAACGTTGCGCTCCTGACGGACAGGACGCGGGAGGCGGGGAGGAGGTACAGGAGGAGGGGACACGCGCACACACGGCCAAGCCACCGCGTTCCACAGCAGAAACCAGCACACATTGTAAAGCAACTGTGTGTCCAGCTCTGAGACGCCATGGACTGCAGCACACCAAGCCTCTCTGACCCTCACCATCGCCCAGAGTTCTAGTGCACTGCCTCTGTGAGGCCGTCCAGCCATCTCATCCTCTGATGCCCTCTTCTCCTTCTACCCTCAATCTCTCCCAGCATCAGGGACTTCTCCAATGAGTCGGTTGTTCACATCAGATGACCAAAATACTGGAGCTTCAACTTCAGCATCATTTATTCCAACAAGTATTCAGGGTTGATTTCCCTTAAGAATGACTGCTTTGATCTCCTTGCAGTCCAAGGGAGCGACTAAATGCCAATTAAAAAAAAAAAAAAGCTGACACTTAGGCATTAATAATGGATAACAAAACATAATAACAAAGTCACCAATTTGGGTTCTCTGATACTATTCTAAGGCCGTCATCAGAAACAAACCTGATATTTAAGAAAACCCTATAAAGAAAACCTTCTTTAAAGAAGTGCACCACACCATCAATATGGTAGGTCCAGGCCAAAGGACTCTCCGAGCTCCCACAGCTCCCTGACGTACAGACCCATCACACCTCTGCAATGTGAGAGCACTCTGAACTGCCCGGGCCAGGTCCTGAATACCAAATTGGAATGCTTGGCCAATTTGCTCATAATTTCATTACATCGTAGATACTGTGTCTGGGACCTAGTAAATTCAACATGGAATTCACTTTCAAAGAGGCTACATGATAGTTTTAAGAGAACTGGCTTGGAATCAGACTGATTCCTAGATCAAGCTGCGCCATGGCACTTACTGCCTGTCTGACCTGGCGGGGTACTGCTCGCCCCTGCTCTACCCCCCGAGTTAATAACGCCTGCCTGGCAGGTTACTGTGAGTGCCGAGGACAACAAAGATGCCGTTCTCAGCTCATGGTACATACCTGTTAAAGGCCAGCTGCGAGCGCTGCATGTGATTTTGTATGCTCCATAAAGAGCACATGAGGCATGCTGTACGTCTCATAGAAACTATATGCATGTGTGTGCTCAGTGGTGTCTGACTCTTAGCGACCCATGGACTGCAGCCCACCAGGCTCCTCCATCCATTGGATTTTCCAGGCAAGAGTACTGGGGTGGGGTGCCACTGCCTTTCCCATACCTGTTAAAGGCCAGCTGCAATCACTGCATGTGACTTTGTCTACTCCACGAAAGAGCACATGAGGCATGCTTTACGTTTTATAAAAACTATATGCATGTGTGTGCTCAGTGGTGTCTGACTCTTAGCGACCCCACAGACCAGTGCCCCACCAGGCTGCTCTGCCCGTGAAATTCTCCAGGCAAGAACACTAGAGTGGGCTGCCATTCCCTTCTCCATATAAACTATCTAAAAGCATATTAAACTCAATCAACAATAAATATATTTGTAAATTTATAAAACATTAACTATAACCTGAAACAAATAATTGTTTGGGAAGATAAATAACTAGATAAAAACAATTATGCACATATACAAACACAAAAACAAATGAGCATAATATGAATAGTGATTATTTCTGAGTAATGGGATTGACAACAATTTTTATTGTCTGTCTTTTGTTTATCATTTTCGAAATTTCTCCACTCAAAAAAAATTGTTATAATTATTTAATGTTTAATACATTTAAACATACTGTATTTATTTGTAATAAATATACACAAAAATATTATCTAAGTATAATATTTAGGTTATTCACTGCATAACCTTAGGAAAGAAGGTTTTAAAGACTGCTCTTTCCAGTTTTCAGGCTATTGTTTCAAGCAAAACAGGCAGTTTTAGGATTACCTCTGTCCTTAGGAAGAAGAAATCTTTGAAGTTTTACAAGGTTGGGCTTTAACCCCACCTTCTTGACCTACAGCAGCTTTAAAGCCTCTTTTCTTTAGGACAGTTAGGAAAGGAACAGGAAATTAATCCAGTCACTTTTTCTCACAAAAACTGGCTTTTGCCAGGCAAGGCTTTAGCGGGCCCTGCTGCAGCAGGCGGGAAGGAGAACAAGCACCAGCTCCCTGCCTGCCTGCCAGCATTCTGGCGGGCTCCACTCACACTCGCTATCTTAAGACAGTTTCTTTTGATTCAACTAGTACCTTTCTAATAATATCAGACTTTAAATCTTGATTTGTTTTCCAAAAATATGTTTCCTTGTTCACAACATCCATGCAGACAAGTTCGGGTGGCCCTCATGCAGGAAGCAGCTCAGAGGACTTGGCAGGAATCCAAGACACAGCTCTTATGCACAGGGACACGCAGCTGACGATCACACCTGCCTCTCACGCTCCACTGCACTCCAGACAAATGCATTTCCAGACCCACAACATGATTTGTTCACAGGTCACAGTCTTTCGCCCAGACCTGAAGCCACATCTAGACTTTAAACCATCTCTAGATCAGGTGACAGTCCTGAGGGAGTACAGCAGAGAGAATCTCAGCTCTGTCTGATCTAAGAATTCATCACAGTAAGAACGGATTTAAACAGAGTTAAAAGGGAATATTTTCCTCTTCAACGAATCGGGTATAACACGCCACGCCCACTAGAGAGTCAGCAGCGTGCTAAACACGGTGAGTGGGGTGAGACGGAACAGAGCCAAGCCAGCGTCACTTTCAGGGTCTAGCCAGTCCTGTCCATCCTTTCACTTGTTTTCTATAGATTTAAACAATCTCTTAAGTGGAACAAACATATAACCTGTCACATTAAAAAAGTAATAAAGTGAGACTGTGTCTAGAACAAAGGACCTGCTTTACCATAGTGAATGGTTCCCCACAGTGAGAAAATCTCCAAAGGGAAGAAAACATTCTAAAATTTTATTAGACAATTTAATATCTGCCAAAGGAAAGTGATGGCTCTGAGCAAATATGAAGATCATTAACTCAACACTTAATAACCATTCACTTATCTAAAAGTATTTCTCCATCAACATTATTGAATCTCCACTTGGTGAAAACACGAAGTGTGATCCCAAAGAGTCTTATAATTTAACAGAGAAAGAGGAGCCCACACTAATACATTTACATAATACAAACAGAAACATACAGACAAACGAAACTGCCCACAATTACAGTAAAACCTGTTTTCTCAATCAGTTTAATCCAGTGTTTCCCACAATGTATTCACTAGTACAGTGAGACAATCTTCAGGGGAAGACAAAAACATTCCTAATCAAGTAAGTGTGAGAAACAGTTCAAAACATAGTATACTGGAGCACAGTAAAGAAATAATACAAACAGCAGAAACATACAGACAAACGAAAACTGCCCACAATTACAGTAAAACCTGTTTTCTCAATCAGTTTAATCCAGTGTTTCCCACAATGTATTCACTAGTACAGTGAGACAATCTTCAGGGGAAGACAAAAACATTCCTAATCAAGTAAGTGTGAGAAACAGTTTAAAACATAGTATACTGGAGCACAGTAAAGAATGAAATATAACCTATATGTCAATATAGCGTACATTAGTGTATGTTTAATACAGAATTTCTCAAATTTATTTAGACACAGACCCTTTATTTGGTATTACAATTATTAACACCCATGACAGTTTCATACATCAACTGTGTTAGACTGTAGCAGATTGCTGCTCAATTACACACCAGTCTTGATGTTTCTGTGAAAGCATTTTGTGGATCTCATTAATGCCTATAATTAGTTGACATTAAAGTATAGGAAATTATCCTCAACAGTATAGGTGGGCTTCATCTCCCCAGTTGAAAGCTCATAAGAACAAAACTGAGGTTTCCCTGAAACAGACTACAGAGTCAGCAGCTGCTCCTGCCTGCCCTTCAGTCTGGGGCTAGACAGCCTCTACATCACATAAGCCAACTCCTCAAAATAAATAAATAATATTTAAATATGCATTAAACTTTGTAACATTTATAACTTAAATCCTTAAACGTGCATTTATGTTTGCATGTATTAATTACTGGTTCTGTTTCTCTGGTCAAACTCATTGATAAAACACCTCAAGAAACTAACATTTTACATAACTTTCTTTAGAGACTACAATACAGTCCCATCTTCTACAGCAGTAAACTCCTACCTTCCACAGCATGACTGCAATCAGGCATCAGGAGTGCATTCCTGAACCCCACTTAAGGGACATAATAAACACTGCCAGCTGCTGCTCAGCCTATGTCCTGTCAGCACCCACACCCAGACTGGAACCACCAGAACCCTAAAGGCAGACTCTGACTGTGTGCGCTCACTCACTCAGTCGTCCAGCTCTGCGAGCCCATCAACCGCAGCGCTCCAGGTCTCTCCGTCCATGGGACTTTCCAGCAAGAATACTGGATTAGCACTAGTCAAAAACTGTAATCTCTTCCGCTTTGTCACCATGACTCGTTCAAGTGAGCTGGTGATATAGACTGAAGACAATAAACGCACTGGTGATCTTGCCACACTGATGCTGCTGTATTAAGTGGTAGAAGGAAGTGAAGATCCCTACTGTCCTGGATGATGGTGGTTAGTTCCCAACATCAGGACTCCAACTGCTACATTTTGCTACCATAAGGAATGCTGGCATGAAGACAAACCAACAAACTTAGGAGGGCAACATTGAAAGAAATGAAGAAAAACACATGTGTTCTGAATAAAACCACAGGTAAAAACTGAACAACGTCTGGACTTTACTTACTTCAGCCAATTAATCCATTCCATTGGTTAAGACAACCTGAGCTGGCTTTCTTTTGACACTTCAATATATACCACCTGCATATAAGGGTATCCTTTGGGGCAAGGCTACCCACTCTAGTATTCTGGCCTGGAGAATTCCATGGACTATACAGTCCATGGGGTCGCAAAAAATCAGACACCACTGAGCGACTTTGACTTTTCACTCTTTCTTTGGGGCGTCCCAGGTGGCACTAGTGGTGAAGAACCTGCCTGCCAATGCAGGGGACCTAAGGGAGGCAGGGTTCACTCCCCGGGTTGGGAAGATCCCCTGGAGGAGGGCAGGGCAACCCACTCCAGTGTTCTTGCCTGGAGACTCCCATGGACAAAGGAGCCTGGAGGGCTACAGTCCATGGGGTCACAGAGTCTGACTCAACTGAAGCAACTTAGCATGCACGTGAAATAGTATCCTAAGTGATTAAAGGGAACACAGAAAAGGTAAAAACAGTATGCAAAAATATAAAAAGCTCTGTTTAAGCATAAATATACCAGGAAGGGCAGCAGAAATGGGAAAAACGATATCCCCTAAATGATTAGATCAACACAACCTCGTGCTACCCAACTCTTCAGAACAGATAAAGAATGTACATGTCTGAATGAATCTCAAACATCAGGGCTCCTTGAACATCTTTGAAAACTTGATGAAAGCTGTGGTCATGTCCATCAGAAAAAAGACTGCACATAATATTTCGTTTTCAATTTCATGAGTCTCATGTTGTCCTACCACATAGGAGGTCTATGGATTAAAGTTAAGAACCACTACTCTACTCAGGGGTAAGAAAACCCATCAACACTGATGTTTGTGAGCAGATATAGAAGAACAGAGCTAGAAATGTGGTTTGGCTGAACACAGCTTATACAAACTACAGTTATTTGTGAGAACCATTTACTCCTGGGACTGATATCACTGTTCACATGACATTATACACACACCTAACAGAATCTTCGAAGAAGACAATGGCACCCCACTCCAGTACTCTTGCCTGGAAAATCCCATGGATGGAGGAGCCTAGTAGGCTGCGGTTTATGGGGTCCCTGAGAGTCGGACACAGCTGAGCAACTTCACTTTCAGTTTTCACTTTCATGCATTGGAGAAGGAAATGGCAACCCACTCTAGTGTTCTTGCCTGGAGAATCCCAGGGACGGGGGAGCCTGGCAGGCTTCCATCTTTAGGGTCACTCAGAGTTGGACACAACTGAAGCGACTTAGCAGTAGCAGTAGCAGCAACAGAATCTTAAGTTTTATTTACATCAGTAAACTTTGTCTATGAATGCTCAGCACTTCGTGGCACACAGAGCATAGTTGTTACAGCTTTAAAAAAGGTAAGGGAAAATTGATCAGCAGATTGACAGGAGGTTAAGAAGTTTAGAAAGTGATATCAAAGAATCAATTTGGGAGGTGGAAGTCAAGTGGAACTCACCTGTCACTTTTTAATGGCATTATGAGGATAAAAATGAGTTACAGAGGCCAAAGTAGAAGTTGTTTGAGAGAAATTTAAAACTGGCTGTGCTGACTCATGTCAGAGAAAGCAGACTAAGAAAAGAAAATGAGATACAGCATTAAACATTGTTAGTGTTGCATTCTTCAGCACAGGCTTAAATATACTCATGTGAACAAAAAAATAAAACACTGTTCCTATCTTCCCTGTTACAGATAATGAAAATCTCTGCCATTTCTATCAATAATAAATAAAAGTAATTTTTCTTATCAGTTAAAGGAATTCAAACCTAACTGGACAACCTATCACTATAGTCAGCAAAACTACTGGGGTTAGGGAAAAAAGACAAAGAGTATGTATTTAAAGAAAATCAGATCTTGGCAATATTAACTGAAATTAAGAATAAATATCTAGTATGTTTCTCTTATAAATAACTTTTAGAATCAATACCACCCCTGGCTGTAAGAAAATAGCCTTGATCTCATGAGATCTGATGGCACCATAAAAATACCTCCATGTAATTTTTCCAGTTCAAGTACTGTTAAATACTGCACTAATATATTAATTCAAGCTGAAACTCTAATACTTTGGCCACCTGACGTGAAGAGCTGACTCGTTTGAAAAGACCCCGATGCTGGGAAAGATTGAGGGTGGAAGGAGAAAGGGACGACAGAGGATGAGATGGTTGGATGGCATCACCAACTCAATGGAGATGAGTTTGAGTAAACTCTGGGAGTTGGTGATGGACAGGGAGGCCTGGCATGCTGCTGTTCATGGGGTCACAGAGTTGGACACAACTGAGCAGCTGAACTAAACTGAATATATGAATCAGTTCATCTGCTCAAACATTCAGCTTTCTTGGCAGTCAGAAAGAACAAATAAAGCTACTTACTAACACTATAGTTTAACACAGGTAGCCATTTTTAAGTGGATGGGACACACACATCAGCTAGTTTCTTAATGAATTGTCTAAGAATGAGAATCTCAGCCCCTGCAAAGACCAAAAGGAACAGAGTGTACACTGATATGCATGCTAAGACTCCTAAATGTGTAACAATACTTGCAGGGACAGAAGTATTTTTTACAACATGAATGAACACTGTCCAAAATGTGAAAGAAATGGAGTATAAAACATTATCCAATGTTTAATAGTTTTGCTGCATTTTACTTTTTAAGACTATATCCTCCTCAAAAAGAAAAAAAAAAAAGCACAATATATAAAGTAGAAAACAGTGTCAATTTAAAAATCTCAATATTAACAGTTTCTTCAGAAAAGGCAATGGCACCCCACTCCAGTACTCTTGCCTGGAAAATCCCATGGATGGAGGAGACTAGTAGGCTGCAGTCCATGGGATCACTGAGAGTTGGACATGACTCAGTGACTTCACTTTCAGTTTTCACTTTCATGCACTGGAGAAGGAAATGGCAAACCCACTCCAGTGTTCTTACCTGGAGAATCCCAGGGACAGCGGAGCCTGGTGGGCTGCAGTCTATGGGGTCACAGAGAGTCAGACACGACTGAAGCAACTTAGCAGCAGTAACAGTTTCTTAGAGATTAAGAAATATTGTATTCTGAAATAATTCAGGAAAGCTACTGGAGGAAGAAATAGGAGTAGCTTAATTTAAGCCCTAGACTCTTAAATGACACTAGGAAAGGAAGTATGTCACAGAGTCAGAGTACAGAGACCAAGGTTCTGGTCCACTTCTACTGCTAAAGCTTTGGAGAGCTGAGAGAGACATATGCCCTTTCTGTGCTCAATTTCTAAGGTGCTACCCAGCTTTTTATCTTGATGAAAGTGAAAGAGGAAAGTGAAAAAGTTGGCTTAAAGCTCAACATTCAGAAAACTAAGATCATGGTATCTGGTCCCATCATTTCATGGGAAATAGATGGGGAAACAGTGGAAACAGTGGCTGACTTTATTTTTCTGGGCTCCAAAGTCACGGCAGATAGTGATTGCAGCTATGAAATTAAAAGATGCTTACTCCTTGGAATGAAAGTTATGACCAACCTAGACAGCATATTGAAAAGCAGAGACATTACTTTGTCAACAAAGGTTGGTCTAGTCAAGGCTATGGTTTTTCCAGTAGTCATGTATGGATGTGAGAGTTGGACTGTGAAGAAAGCTGAATGCTAAAGAATTTAACCGTGGTGTTGGAGAAGACTCTTGAGAGTTCCTTGGACTGCAAGGAGATCCATCCAGTCCATCCTAAAGGAGATCAGTCCTGAGTGCTCATTGGAAGGACTGATGTTGTACTTTGGCCACCTGATGCAAAGAGTGGACTCATTTGAAAAGACCCTGATGCTGAGAAAAATTGAGGGCAGGAGAAGAAGGGGATGACAGAGGATGAGATGGTTGGATGGCATCACTGACTCAATGGACATGGGTTTAGGTGGACTCCAGGAGTTGGTGATGGACAGGGAGGCCTGGTGTGCTGAAGTTCATGGGGTCATAAAGAGTCGGACACAACTGAGCAACTGAACTGAACTGAATGAATATGTTAGAAAGTTAAAGTTGGCACAAATGAGATCTGAAAGCTACAAAATGATTAATATTTTCTAATTTTAATGCTCCTCTTATAAGAAAAGCAAACTAAAAATTATACAGAAAGACCTATCTATAGCAATTATTTTAAACTATCTCCCTCAACCATCTTTTTCTCTACAGATATTGAAAACCTTAAGGTTACACCACACATTATTTTCAATATGTGAAATGCAAAAGGACAGCAGTTATTTACAAATATTGAGATCTCTCTTGGATCACCTTGAGCTCATACAGAGCCATGCAGTGTCTACTCCATGACTCCACGTCGTACGTAGCTTCTCACTAGCCAAAGCAATGCGAACTTGATTCTTAAAAATTAGCAGCTTAAGATATAAAATTAACACCAACTATCAGAGAAAGGAATCAAATGTTGAAGAAACACTGACCAAGTTTATAAATTCAGTAAGACCAGTCAATCTGAAAGGAAATCAACCCTGAATACTCACTGGAAGGACTGATGCTGAAGCTGAAGCTCTAATACTCTGGCCACCTGATTCGAAGAGCCAACTCATTAGAAAAGACCCTGATGCTGGGAAACATAGAGGGCAGGAGGAGAAGGAGGAAACAGAGGATGAGATGGTTGGATGGCATCACCAATTTGATGAATATGAACTTGGGCAAACTTCGGGAGACAGTGGGGGACAGAGAAGCATGGTGTGCTGTAGTCCGTGGGGTCACAGAGTTGAACATGAATTGGTGACTGAACAACAACAACAAAGACTAAGTAAATGTTAATAAACTGGTAATCAAAAATAATCAAAAGCATTAACAGGTTTCTCCAGGCTGGAAACTGCCCTTGGAACCAGCAGGTCAAAGTGTGGACAGAACTCAGAGGAACACTGGGCTCTCAGTCCTGAGAGAGGTGGGTAAGTGACCACATGAGCTGTCCCAGGTCCAAGTCCTGATGGAAACATACAATATTCAACATGAGCCAAGTTTTATGTTTTAATAGCTGAGCCTCTAGTTCACAACAAAATCCCCTGTACCAGCTGCTGAGGAAACAACAAGCCAGGAGCTGGCAGGCGTGGGCACCTGGAAAGCCCACAGGTTTGGACACAGACGCAGAGTGGATACCATGGGGGTGGTGCCTGAGGCAGCTCCTAGAAAAAGCCAAAGCACCATCACCTTCCCGTGAAGTCAGCCTCAGCAATCCACCCTGAACAGCTGGGCGAGGAATAACAACGGGCATTTGAGAAAGAAAAAGCGCGTCACTCTCCTCCGGCTACACTTGCCCCACTAACCTAGATTAACTCAGGTTGGCTCCTGAGACACAGCACGCTGATTCTGAGGTTTGTGACCGAAGTCGGAAGGGTGTCAAAATGGAGAAAAGGGGCATATGAAGATTCTGGCAGGGTCAGCTGACTTACCTGCCACAGCACAACAGACTGGGGGACTTAAACCAGAGAGTTATTCTTCATGGGTCTGAAGGCTGGAAGTTTAAGATGAGGGGCCAGCACAGTTGGGTTCTGGTGAGAGTTCACATCTTAGCTTGCTGGCAGCTGACTTCTCGTTGTGTCTTCATGTGGCAAGAGTGCGAGAGCACGCTTTTCAACCTCTCTTCTTATGAGAGTGCAGATCAGATCACGAGGGCCCTCCGCCAAAACCATCACAATGGGAATGAGAACTTCAGCACGAGATCCATAGTGGGGACACAAGCATCAGGCCATCACAAGGAAGATACAAGGAAAATGAGGTGGACCTGGGCTCTGGTGGGACAATAGGAACAATGAGAAGTCAGTTAACAGTAATAGGGAGGTGCTTGTGGGCTGAGGTGCAGCCAGCTCAGTCCTCAGCAAGCAGTGTCCTTCCTTCCTTCCCCGCCTGGAGTCTTTCTTTCACCATACCGCCCCCTCTCTCTGCCATCAAACACAAGATGAGGCCAAACAAACACTGGAGAATATTTCTTTTGACAGAGCACAAAAGTCATGACTGTGAAGTTAATGACCCTACTTAGAAGTCAAGTCAAAGGGTGACTTTTTTGATAAAGAAGTAGATAAAGAATTAGACATCCCAATAGATTATTTTTAGGTAAGAACTACAAATAAAGCCCAACACATGGTGGACCACTCCCGCTCTCCTGCCTGACCATCTCCGTAACTCCTCCTCCACCCTTGGGCAGGCAGGACGTGGGTACAGGACATCAGGACATTAATACTTGCTTACACAGCCACAAACATGGCATGAGTCAAGCCTTTTCAAAGTAGCTATTCCTTCATTACTTTTAAATTTAAATAATTTTAAATGATCCCCTTTCACCATTTTTACTTCCACTAAAAGAAGTAAATAACAATAAGTACATGTCTCTAAAAAGAGATGAAGCATTTAAAAAGAACAAAATAAGAAAAAATTATATTCAGGATCTTCTAGCACATTTATAAAGCCTTTGGTGCTTAGAGCCCTACTTCCTCCAAAAGCTGTTCTGTCTCCTGAACACACAGTAAAGAACTAAGGCAATCATCTGGAGATTGATTGATAATCAACTGGAAGAAAACACAGATGCACAGATGCTTGTGGATAGAAGGTAACTTTGAGGTAGATGATCTAATCACAGAAGGTCACATTATTCCCAGTCATTCAGAGGTTGTTGTTGTATAGTCACTAAGTCATTTCCTACTCTTTTACAACCCCGTGGACTGTAGCCTGCCAGGCTCCTCTGCCCATGGAATTTCCCAGGCAAGAATACTGGAGTGGGTTGCCATTTCTGTCTCTTGGGGATCTTCCCAACCCAGGAGTTGAACTCAGATCTCCTGCAAAGCAGAAGGATACTTACCACTGAGCCACCATGAGGCCCTTTAAGAGAGAGCAGAATGATAAAAGACTAGAGCCTAGAATGTTACCAAGGACTCTGAATTGCAGAGGCCCTGCTGGTATGACTGACTCACTCAACAAATATTTAATGAGTGCTCACTATACCACACACTGCAATTGGTCTGAGGACACAGGAGTGAACAAAGAGACAGGAGCAAGGTCTGGCCCAGAGAGGCTCACACTCTAAAGAGAGGGGCAAAGATACTGAATCAGTAATTTCACAGTGTGCTGGTTTAGCAAAGGACCTATGTAGGGAAATATCTTGAAAGAAGAGAGATTTAAGAGTGCATTTGTTTTCCTGCAGGTATGCATCTAATTCCTCAGATACTTCTTCATTCACTTGCTTTGCACCAAGCACTTATGGGAGGCAGCTGCTGCTGCTGCTGCTGCTGCTGCTGCTAAGTCGCTTCAGTTGTGTCCCACTCTGTGCAGCCCCATAGATGGCAGCCCACCAGCCTCCCCCATCCCTGGGATACTCCAGGCAAGAACACTGGAGTGGGTTGCCATTTCCCTCTCCAATGCATGAAAGTGAAAAGTGAAAGTGAAGTCGCTCAGTCATGTCTGACTCTCAGTGACCCCGTGGACTGCAGCCTACGAGGCTCCCCATCCATGGGATTTTCCAGGCAAGAGTTCTGGAGTGGGTGGCCACGGCCTTCTCCAACGGGAGGCAGCTAGGAAGCTGGAGAAGGGGCTTAGTAGTAGGATGAAAGATGGATAAGATTCAGGGCTCCTCTGTCTGAGGAGCAGACACTGGTGGTGAAGACAGCATTTCCCTGGAAGACAATATACGGATGAGGCGGTATGAGTGGGAAGGCCAGAGAGGGCAGGGGAGTCTCCTGAAGGAATCAGAAGGAGGCCAGGGGAGTTTCACGCACATACCCCGGAGATCTGAGGCCCATGAAGGGTTCCCAGAGGGCGGCAGGCAAGACAGGAGCACAGCAGTCTGACGACCTGGTGGGGAATCCAGCCACTTCCCCCTCTGCACTTCAGGCTCGCAAAAATGGTGCCGGTGATGAGACGATCACCTTGTCATATCAGTGAAATAATTAGCAATGCACATTAAAAATGAATAAATCTTAACACCCAGTGGAAACAGTCCGTGGTGGGAATCAGAAGCGGTGAGGAATAAGCCACTAAGCAGACACGCTGGGGTCACACTGCTGGGCAGCCAAGCAAGCTGACTAAGGCGCTTCATGAAGCGGCCTCACTGGAACCCTCCCCGCGACCGCCTACCTTCTGCTCCACCTGCGGATGGTACTGAGCTCAAGTGCGACCCTGCGGTTGTGACTTTACGCACGCGACCTCCTTTCATCCTCACGGCAACCCTTAAGTGGATGCACCACGGATCTTCACTTCACACGGAGGCCCAGTGAGGGCCAGGCCCACGCCAGGGAGACGCGCCCGGCGCAGCGCCGAGCCCACTACGCCCGCCCGCGCCCGCCTCAGCGCCGCCTCGGGCTCCGGCCTCCTCACCCGCCTCACCTGCCGCCTCACCGCCCGCCTCGGGCCTCCTCACCCGCCTCAGCGCCCGCCAGGCTCTGCTGTCCAGGACGCCTGCTGCCCCGGCCTTAGCCGGCCCCGAGTGCCTGCCTGCCCCGCTGTCCCCTGGCTGAGGCCGCCTGAGGGTCTCGCTTCCATCCCCGGGGCCCAAGCGGGCACTGGGCTCCCGCAGCCCCTCGGCCAGGGCCTAAACCTCACCCGCCCTGGGCGCCCCGCTCGGCCTGGCCACGCCACCTCCTCAGAACCTCGAGACTGGACAGAACCGCACCGTGTGCCATGAATTACCCGGAGGATGTGCTCAGATTCCCACTCTGCTAACGTGGCATCCATACACATGACCGGTTCTGTTTATTATTACATGTTTAAACTGCAGCTGGTGACTGCAGCCATGAAATTAAAGATGCTTACTCCTTGGAGTAAGCATATTAAAAACCAGAGACATTACTTTGTCAACAAAGGTCTGTCTAGTTAAGGCTATGGTTTTTCCTGTGGTCATGTACGGATGTGAGAGTTGGACTATAAAGAAAGCTGAGCGCCAAAGAATTGATGCTTTTGAAGTGTGGTGTTGGAGAAGACTCTTAAGAGACCCTTGGACTGCGAGGAGACCCAACCAGTCGAATATTCATTGGAAGGACTGATGCTGAAGCTGAAACTCCAATACTTTGGTCACCTGATGCGAAGAGCTGACTCATTTGGAAAGACCCTGATGCTGGGAAAGATTGAGGACAAGAGGAGAAGGGGACAACAGGGTATAGATGGTGGGATGGTATCACCAATTCAATGGACATGGGCTGGTGATGGACAGGGAGGCCTGGTGTGCTGCCGTTCATGGGGTCGCAAAGAGACACGACTGAGAGACTGAACTGAACTGAACTAAACTGCTTCTAGCGGAGAAGGCAATGGCACCCCACTCCAGTACTCTTTGCCTGGAAAATCATATGGACAGAGAAGCCTGGTAGGCTGCTGTCTATGGGGTCACAGAGTCGGACACGACTGAAGGGATTTAGCAGCAGCAGCAGCAGCAATAAACTGCTTCTAGAAACAGGTCACAGTTAGAACTCATAAGTTAACTTCACTGAACATTTTTATTACCTTATGTGTTCACACAGGGGGAAAAGGGAAAGGAAAGACTCACAGTCCTATGCTGCTGCTGCTAAATCGCTTCAGTCGTGTCCGACTCTGTGTGATCCCATAGACGGCAGCCCACTAGGCACCCCCTCTCACCACCACCATCCCTGGGATTCTCCAGGCAAGAACATTGGAGTGGGTTGCCATTTCCATCTCCAATGCATGAAAGTGAAAGTGAAGTCACTCAGCCATGCCTGATTCTTAGCAACCCTATGGACTGCAGGCCCACCAGGCTCCTCCATCCATGGGAATTTCCAGGCAAGAGCACTGGAGTGGGGTGTCATTGCCTTCTGCGATAGGAACCACTAAAAATGTTTCCAGTCACAAAGAAAACTTCAGAGGCCTATAAGGAGGGAACACTCCAGGCCAGGCTAATTTACTGAATTATATAGTTTGAATTTGGATACATTTAAGAACATATCTTATTTTCTCACTGGCTGTCCTAACAGGGAGCTTTGAAGCAATAAGATTCACTTGAATGAAGAGGTAGCAGTGCATTTATATCCTGTTAAAGGTAACACTTGGACTGACTAGCTGTTACAACTAAAGAACAACTTTGTATGTGAAAGTCCCACATGGAAAGTTGCCACTTACTAAGTTAGAATCACTAACTAACTGTCCCTTCAAGACAGTACAAGAGGCAAAGCAGACCAAGCTTAAAAGCACAAAATACAGCGCAATGAAAGGGAAAGCACAAGCCAAGAACCCACTGAACAGTCCATGAAGACTGAGAGTGGGAAAAAAATCATTCAAATACTGCATTATAGTCACAACAAACGTGTGACCTTCACCACAGATTGCGATCCCCTACTCTTCTCTGTTCTGGCTTGTAATATTAGTCAAATACTCTCCATGATATAAATCAAAGAAAGTATGGTTTTAACAAAAAATGCTACCACAAACTAAATACAGCGCGATGAAAGGGAAAGCACAAGCCAAGAACCCACTGAACAGTCCATGAAGACTGAGAGTGGGAAAAAAATCATTCAAATACTGCATTATAGTCACAACAAACGTGTGACCTTCACCACAGATTGCGATCCCCTACTCTTCTCTGTTCTGGCTTGTAATATTAGTCAAATACTCTCCATGATATAAATCAAAGAAAGTATGGTTTTAACAAAAAATGCTACCACAAACTAGTAAAGAAAATGGTGAAGAATACATTATATGCATTGCTTTTTTAGCAACTCATTGTAATCAGAATGTTGTCTCAAGTCTAGCTATTTAAAAAAAAAATTTTTTTTTTTGCACCTGGTGAATTTTTCAACTATATCACCCTGAAGCATGACTTAAAAAGTAATTAACTGATGACAATGCATTTGTTAACCAAGTTAAACTCAGCATCCTGGCATGAACTGCCCACAATTCTTCAAGCCCTGACCATCAAACACTTTAGGAAAATGCAGTCAATAGCCTAAGCCAGGAGTTAACAAAATTTACCATGAAGTAAGTTAGGTATTTTGAAACTGACATTCTTGCTTATGAATTCTGGGTTCAACAACCACACACACTCACACACAAAAACAAATGTCAAAACCAAAACTCATTTAACCCTCTGCTTGATGGGCAAACTGTATTCCTTTTCTCTTTTTTTTAATTTTGCTATATGACTTTTTTTTGATTATAATGGCAGTTAAGCTCTTATCAAAACCTTTCATCAGGTAGTCTTAAAATGCATAACAAGTGCACATATGAGTCCACTTCCCCTTTCTGCACAAAGTCACACCTTGCAATATGATTTCTTGTTTTTATTTTGATCTATATATTTGCTTTAAAATAATTTTCATAAAGTAAAAGGTTAGTATTTAAGTAAAAAACTTACTCAATAGCCACTTAAAACTACTATTCATTGATCCAGTAATCATCAACAAAATGTTTTGAGCACATGCTCCCAAACTTTGTATACTTATGTACCTATAAATTTAACACATATGCTGCTGAAACGAATATGTGATGTTCTTTTCAAAACATTTATAAAACACAAAAATTAGAAAAATAAGTAAAAATAAAAAATAGATTCTCTTCTACATTCTTTTAATATCTCAATATATTATTCACCCCCTGGGTATGAACATCCCACTTTGGAGACCTCTGCTTTAGTTAAGATATGAGGGACTGCTTTACTTTAGTTCTAAAGTCTATTCAAACGAAAAAGAATTTTTTTTTTTAACGCTTAAAACAGTCTCAAAGGACCTTAGTTAGTCCACCTGTGATATATGCATGGCTTATAGAAGGATCATTCAACATGGAGATAATATACTAGTAAATAGAAAAAATGAACTAAACTTTATTAATTAGAAGCAAATAGATTATTTAGCATATTACTTTTGTAATTTCTATCATTTCAAATAAAAAGAAGAATGATCAATTGAAACTGATTTAATTATTACACACAAAATAAATGACCCTCCAATAATCTTTGAATGTGAATGCTGATCATGATGTGGAAATTTTAATTTTATGGTATGTAAATTTAGCTTAACGTACACCTTTCAAGTAAAGTTACTTCATTTTCAAAAGCAAGAATGATGAATGAAAGTAACCAATGTAACTATACATGTAACTATACATGTAAGAACTGCAACTGATTTAGTTTCGACAGATATAGAAAAAGGATGAGAATGCATTTAAAGACTGTGCCCACTGAAAACACTATCAGGTTAACACGTCCCAAGTAAAAGGGAGACTAAAGGTAGTTACTTGAATAAATGAAGCTTTGATGTCATTTTAATCTGAAATTTTCATGTATGTGAGGAGAAGTGGAAGTTTACCTAGACTGATCTATGTCTTGGGTCAGCAAACCATGGGCTAAGGGCCTAAGATAGCAGCCACTTATTTTTGAACAGCCTGCAACTGAAAAATAGTTTTTACATTTTAAAATGGTTTTTAAAAATCAAAAGAAGAATAATATTAAGTGACATGAAAATTATATGAAATTGAACTTTCACTGTCATTAATAAAGTTTTCCAGCGGTCATGTATGGATGTGAGAGTTAGACTATAAATAAAGCTCAGCACAGAATTGATGTTTTGAACTGCAGTGTTGGAGAAGACTCTTGAGAGTCTCTTGGACTGCAAGGAGATCCAACCAGTCCATTCTGAAGGAGATCAGCCCTGGGTGTTCATTGGAAGGACTGATGCTGAAGCTGAAACTCTAATACTTTGGCCATCTAATGAGCTGACTCATTTGAAAAGACCCTGATGCTGGGAAAGATTGAGGTCAGGAGGGGAGGGGGATGACAGAGGATGAGATGGTTGGGTGGCATCACTGACTCAATGGACATGGGTTTGGGCGAACTCCAGGAGCTGGTGATGGACAGGGAGGCCTGGCGTGCTGCTGTTCACGGGGTCGCAAAGAGTTGGACACGACTGAGTGACTGAACTGAACTGAACTGAACTGAACTGAATAAAGTTTTATTGGAACACAGCCTTGTGCACTGGTTTCTGTGTTGTCTGTGGCTGATTGCAGTTAATTATCAGGGTTGAGAGTTGCCAGAGAGACCTGTGACCCTCAAAACCTAAAGCAGTCCCATCTGTCCCTTTCCAGGCCCTTTACCCAGCACAGGCAGCTGACCTTGGTCCCCTCAGTGCCACGCCTCCCCTCTCTTGCCCTGCCCATGGAGTGCAGGGAGGGCTGTTTGCTCGTCTTGAACCAGCATGGTCAGTCCTCTCTTGCCCACCCCCTCACCTATCTGCACTAAGAGCTAGAGGCCAGTGTGTTCCGCATCTTTACCCTAAGATGCAGCTGCTTCTACAGCCACCTTTTGCTCTCGTAATGGTTACTTTCTGTTTTACGTATAATTTTGGATTTCAGCTGATACAAACTCAGTCAGTTTTTTCACAGGTTTTCTTTGTTCTGATATCAACTTACCCTTCTAACCTTATTTCTCATTACAATATTCATACTTTATAAAATTTGCAAAATAAATTGTATACTCCACATTTTTCTGCCAAGTTTTGCCTTTTTTTTAGAATGTAGTTTACACCTGGGATACTCTTCACCAAAGCTCTACCTCATTAAAATCCCACCAGATTTCAAGATCCACCCTTCCCAAAGAAGACACCTCAGTCTTCCCAGTCAAAATTATTACTTCCTTGTAAGTGAAGTTGCTCAGTCGTGTCTGACTCTTTGCGACTCCATGGACTGTAGCCTACCAGTCCATGGGATTTTCCAGGCAAGAATACTGGAGTGGTTGCCATTTCCGTCTCCAGAGGATCTTCCTGACCCAGGGATCCAACCCGGGTCTCCTGCATTGTAGTCAGAGGCTTCACAGCCTGAGCTAATGCTGTAATTCTCATTAGCTCCACCTGGTGTGCGTGCATGCCTGCGCGCATGCTAAGCCTACAGGCTCTTCTGTCCCTGGGATTCTCCAAGTAAGAATACTGGAGTGAGTTACTGTGCCCTCCTTCAAGGGGTCTTCCTGACCTGGAGATCGAACACACGACTCTTACATCTCCCGCACTGGCAGAGAGATTCTTTACCACTAGCACCACCTGGGAAGCCCCTCCACCTTGTATTAGTCTTATTCATCTCATATTAACTGTTGGTGCCTTATCAGTAAACTATGCATGTGGATGCCAAGCAGGGTTTTATTTATCACATTCATTTATACTCTGGACTTCCCTGGTGGCTCAGACAGTAAAGTGTCTGTCTACAATGTGGGAGACCTGGGTTCGATCCCTGGGTCAGGAAGGTCCCCTGAGAAGGAAATGGCAACCCACTCCAGTACTCTTGCCTAGAAAATCCCAAGGACGGAGGCTGGTGTCCATGGGGTCTTAAAGAGTTGGACATGACTGAATGACTTCACTTCACTATTCATACTTTAACCTTTCCTTGTCCACACCCTGTCCCCACACCATGAAATGTCCAGTTCGTAATATTCAAAAGATCAGACTTGTAACAGAGAGGACTTCAAGTGGCTTGAAGATATGGAATTCAATAATAATAAATCAAAAGATGACAACGTCATTCTCTTTTCAATTATTTTCAGTCTTTCTGATTACATCACGAAGAAAGCCTCAATTTGTGCTACTATGGTTTAAACTCTCTAATCTTTGATAATCTCCCTTTTTAACAAAGAGAAAAAAAATTCTAGGCTTGGAGCCTTCTGGAGGCAAGCATTTCTGCTACAATTTAATAAAAATGCTTTGTTCTTTTTGCTTCTATTTGTGGCATGAATACTGGTTTTCAATTTAATGAAAATAAGTAATCTCAGTAAGTAAATTTAGGTTAACCAAAATGAGGTGATTTAAACAAAAGTATTAACCAAATTATAGCACAAGGGTTATGTACATACAACAGAGATTAACAGTATTACATAAAAATGGAAGAAACATTTGATTGTAGCAAGTAATCAATAGAGCCAAATGACTTTAATCCATCAAACTCCTTTTTAATTATCCACATCACTAAAAGAAACTCATGCAAAAGACAAGCTTCCAGCTTCTGAGACAGGGGTTCTCAAAAGAAGAGGAGGTGACATCTGATAATGTCTAGAGACATTTTTTTGGAGGAGAAAATGGCAACCCACCCCACTAATCTTCCCTGTCTGGCGGCTACGCTCTATGGAGTCACAAAGAGTCAGACACGACTGAGCACACACACACACACACACACACACAGACGCGTTTGATCATCACAACTGGTGGAGTAGGGTTGGGGAGCTACCTGCAACTAATGGGTAGAGGCCAGGGATACTGCTAAACATCTCCCAAGGCACAGGAAGCCCCACAACACAGAGTTATCTGGCCCTAAACCTCTACGGCGCCACGACTGAGAAGCTGCTCTGAGACAAGAGCAGGCTGAGCGCGTCCTGCCCCTGCCACAGGCATAGATCATCCTCTGGGCAGCACGCTGTCCTTATCTGATCTTTGCCACAGATAAGATTGCTGAGGAAATCTCCCACCCAAACCTTTCATTACTTTACACTGCCCACACAACCGCTGCCCTGTTAGCAATTAGAATTTTAAAAACAGACTGCACTGGGGCATATCCTTTATATGCTAATATTATGCCATCAATATTTAGATCAAACTTCCTAATTAAACCATGGAAGTTATGATATTTTCAGATAATCCTGCATTATCAAATAGATTTTTTTTAATAATTGAGGTAAAGATTAATACAATCTCAGTAAAACCTTGTCTCTAACTGCTACTGATTTCATGTAAAGTTCTTTGACTTGAATTATTTGCTTCATTGACTCAAATACTATATTTTGCAGAATAAACCTGACCCTGAAATTTTTTTAATTCAATATTTTTTGTTAGATACATTAGCTTTCCTGAAAGGGAGTCTAAAGAGAACTACTTTTTAATCTAGCAAAAATAAACTCATTAACATAAAACAATATAACTGTTAGTAGCTGAAGCAGTTCACTTGGCTACCACTCAGTACTGCATTCTCAAAACTATTATTGCAAATACATAATACACACAGATGTGTCTGAGGGTAAGTGTTTACAAGAAAGGTCTTTGAAGCTATTTTGTGGTTAGTGTTTTCGTTCTTTTTTTTTTTTTTCCAAGTAGAGTTTACCAGAGCAACTTAGAAGCAGACAGCACCTGGGTCTTTTTATGTTTTTTTTTTTTTTTCAAATTAAAAGTTATTTTTACCCTTGCAACAGTATTTAAACAAGGAAAAATACTGTATTCTTAAAGTAATGATGCTATCATTATCTTCACTTGACTTAAAGGTTCTTTACAATGACAGTATTTCTAAATTTAGCATTTACTATTTATTAACTTTAGTAGCTGGCATACCTTGGAGGTATTTCATGCCTTTGAATTCAAGCTGGTTCAACTCTTAATTCTGACATGCCTGTGGTAAAATGATGGTAAAGGTGAAACTGAATCCTTTTCATTTCAGAGCCACAAAGCACTCTGCCAACAGCAAGGCAGCATTGTCTTGAACAGGAAAAAGTTAGAGCGATGGCAGTTACCAATACTCACACTACCAAGAAAGAAAACCAAATGTTGAGTGAGATTAGGATCACGGTTGCATATGTTTTAGGGAGAAGATAAGCAGGTCACCAGATTATCCTTTCCTTAGGGTTCCCGGAACTGAGACGATCATAGCAGGACCCATAGTGCCGGCCCATTTTGTTACCATTCATCCATTCTCTTCAGAATCGTTTATCAAGCACCTGCCAGGTACTGAACACTGAGGTAGGCTGAGTACCCAGCAGGGAACCAGCCAGATCTATAGACCCTCAGTGCTGGTGCAAAGAGCGTGTGCAGCCCCAGTTGCTATTCTCCCACTTGCAACCCCACCTCGCTCCTGACTCAACTGCCTGAGAAAAGAATCAGGTGCACCAAGAACAAGAGAGGGCAATTCTTAGTGAGATTACAAAATAAAAGCCACAGCATCCCCCAAGAGCTCAAGAAACCCAGCGCAGCGAGTGTGGCAGGAGGCCCGCGGGCAGCTGCGGGGCCTACAGACCAGTGTCAGGGAAGATGGAGAACTCTGGAGCGCCAGGAGAGAGTGGCGGGAGGGCGCAGACAAACAGAAGGGCAGGGCAGAGGCGGTCTGAGCCCTTCTCAGCCAGGAGCACAGGCTGCAGCCGTTCTCTTAGAAGAAGCACCCTCTGCTCTTCCCTTACAGGAAGCATTTGCTGACCATCACCCGGGAGCAAAGTTAGGTGTTACTGAGTGGAATACAGCCCTGCTCAGGCCTCTGGATTCCTCTGCTTCACAGTGAAGATGCTCCTGGTCCAGCCTCCTGAAACAGTCAGTCAGTCCAGGAGGTAACAGAGTTTTTCCAAAAGTGTTTGAAAAGGGAGACCCAATCATGCTGGAAATAAAGACAGGGGACTTTTTCTTCTCAGAGCGGTGCCATCAGACAGGACTCAGTGTCACCAACTGTCTGCACGGCTCCTCTCCAAAGGACTGTCTTTTGTTTTAATCCAGCACACACAGAGTTAGGCCTAAAACAGTCCTTTTAAAACTGAGTCACAACCTACTGGTGGGATGTGGAATCACATGGGTTCAGTCAATATTTTTAATAAACTAGGATAAAATCAAACAGCATAGAATAGGAAATATCAGAACACATTGTTGGTAATAAGAATAAACATTATTTTATCAAACTTCCCCCCATTTTACACACACATATGACTCATTATCTAAATCTGTCTGGTTCCTGAGCAAGGATACACATAGCAAGGGACCCTATCTAATTATAGTTATATGAGGTTGCTATATAAGTTTTTAAAAATTGTGAACCAACTCAGGTGAGGGATAGAGCAGGTACTTAAAGTCATTAGCCTGAAAAAACTATAGTGAAGTGGCATGAAAATTTTTTTAAAGTTTTGATTCCAAAAAAAATCAATTTCTACTCAAAATGAGAACAGAAGTAGATTTTTCAACCTTTTCCCAAAATACTTTAATCATGTGACTTTCACACTCTCATTCTTTTGTCCTAATTATCTTTCATTTGCTTCCCTGAACTTGTGTGTGTATGCTGCAGGGTGGTGGGGGGACACGCATCTGATCTTGTGACCAATATCCTTTCAATCTCATACGAAAGACAGGAACAACAGCTGAGAAATAACCGAAGCACAAACCACAGAGCAGCCCAGGCCAAATTCTGCCCCTCTGTTTGCCAAACCACCAGACAGGATCTTGGCCGCAGGGAAGCTCACTTCTCCCCTAGAGAAACCTTTAAAACATCAGCTTCTCAAATCACTGGGCAAAGGACCAACCACTCTCTAGGATATGGAGCCCTAAATGGGATCAAGGCCAATTCATCTTTTTAAGTAGAATTGAATTTGTTGTGACCTTGGTTCTCCTGAACTTTTAACACACTTTATAAACACAGCAGCATTTTCAAATGTGGTTTTTAGAAAAATAAATTAGCTTACCTGAAACTCTTAAATAATTCCTTTCAACACCTTTCCATTCCTGACTTACTCGCAATCTGAAAAAAGCAAGCTATGACATCCCCCCGGTCTGACTGTTTATATGTGGGTCAGTGCCATGAGCACCACATGGGAAATCCAGGTGGTTACAGCCATGGGAATTTTGTTCCCCCAAATCCCCAAATCCATCCTCAAAGTATGATGATGCCCTGATGGTCATATGTCCACTAGTCTTGAAATCAGGAGTCACTAGCTCACAACAGGCAACTGCAATGGATCACTCTCTTGCTTAATCTGCACTAGTCTGCAGGGAAAGTGTGCACCCTGTGACTAACTACAGCGGCTCCACACAGCACCAGGGACCTTGTTCTCTTACTCTGAATGACAGCCGTGTTAGTAGGAACTAAATGTTTGGGCTTTAGCATCACCACTGACAGGCAGACTTGGCGCAAGACAGAGAGGAAAGAGAGGAAAGGCTTGAGACCAACTGCTGAGCCTCAGCTTTATCACGATGGGAGTAAGGAAGCACACTTTTGTCACTCAGTCAATACCTACAATTATAATTTTGTTGAATTCTCTGGCTTTAGAGATTCTTAGCAATTATATTTGTAACATAGTTGTTTTTTGTTTTAGGTTTAGTTTGTTGGAAAAAAAATAAGTTTTTGGAATTCCCTGGTGGTCCAGTGGTTAGGACTCTGCTCTTCCACTGCTGGTTCAATCCCCACCCAGGGAGCTAAAAGGAGTCATGCTGCACCAAAAAAGACAAGCAAGCATGCAAAGAATAAACAGAACATTCTGACCATGACGAGATGGTATTTCTCAAAGTCTCAACCAAATGGAGTACGTACGCACCTCACCAATACTGCCATCTACAGAGAACTTGCCTAATATACTTGAATATTGAGAAAGAGGACAGAAAGAACCATTTTTAACCTCTTCTCAAAATATTTTAATTCTGTGATTTTTATAGCAATCAAATGACTCGATGGCGGAGTGACAGTCTGAACATATATAACTGATTTATATTTGTGCTCCAAAATTACTGCAAAATACAAGTTTTTTTGAAAAACATAACAAACTCCAAATTCCTTAGGTTTTCCCTATGAAGTCTACCATCTCGCATATGTATGCAACTAGCATTTGCCCAATTTCCCACTCATTACATAAAAGAAAGTTTCCTGAGTTAAGCTTGCAACCTTAATCACACAGCTAATGTGTGCTGAGGTTAAGGCAGAGCCAATGAGGGACGTCTACGGTAAACGTTGCTCAGAAAATAGGCAGATTTGGTGGTGGGACAGTCCCTATCCACCGCCAGGCGCTTCCTCTACTAGGTGGCAGTTTCTGAAACTCACCAATTTTAAGCAGGTTATCACTTTAATCAGAAGTTTACAGGGTTCCACTGCAGCTCATCATGCAACTATGTAGACTTCAAACCTTACAGAAGATGTTCTATTTTCAGCTTTACTAGGGAATGCGTGCAATAGCAGATCTTTAGATGAACATTGAAAAGCTTGATCAAAACAGGATTTTACATATTATTCAGTGTTCTAATGTTCTGCAGACCTTTTCAAAGAGTGGCAATTCCTAAATTTCAGTCAGAAGTTTTGCCCTTCTTCCACACCTCTGCACTCAGTGAGCCACTAACAGGCAGTTCAGAGAGAAGTGGGCCTTACAAAGTCCCACTAAGGACCAGCAGCCAGAATCCCACACTGCAGTCTCCAGTGACACCAACAAGAAAATGACTGCTGACCATTCCAGTGGAAAGAAAGAAAAAAAGAAAGAAGAAAACTGCAAAGAAATATGAAGTATAGAAGTTTCAACTTGTTAACAGTTGAAATTACATCTTTAGATTCCATATAACAAAAGGTCTGATTTTAAAATGAATCTTGAAAAGAGGTCTCTCTACCTATGAATAACAAAAAGGAGGAAAAAGGAAGGAGAAAATATTTTTCAGTGGATAAAAATATAGGAACATGTGGCATCATGCGCATGGCAAGCTCACTACCTGTTTGGATCTTCAAAGCAGGGATGAGGGACATTTCTGCAACCCCAGGGAGATGGTTTTCTGCATACATAATTAAACAAATCACTCTAGCACGTCAAGGAGCGGCAGAAGTCTTCTCACTAATTACCACTGCCTTTCCTTTAAAGCCACACTAGTTCATTATTCTGCCTTCAACTCCCTTAAATGATTCATTCCCCTTCACTCCTGAGCAGCTCTGCGGGGAAGCTGGTGTTTAAGTTTAGTCTCCAGTGCCACTTGCTTTGGAGGGCTTGATGAGGGGAAGGAGGAAGAATCGAATCTAATATTTCTGTCAAGATCTGGAGAGGCATCCTCCGCCCCTCATCTCCAAAAAATAACTAGACAGACAGGGCCCTCTGGCAAGCTATAATCGCGATCAGAGACGCCGCTCGGGCAAGCAGGGCCCACGTGCGGTGGAGCTGTCACCCACGGAGGCGGCAGCCGGCGAGGCGGCGGCGGTGGGGAGGACCCGGGCTGCCGCCCGCAGCTGCACCGGCCTGGGCGCGCGCGGGGACGCCGGCTCGCTCGTGAACGGTCCCGGGCTCTCCCCCGGAGCCGGCAGAACCCAAGGGCCGGGAGGCCAGCCCCGGTATCCCGGGGAGCTGGAGCCGCAAAAGGCAAGCGCCCGAAGCGCGCCGCGGACAGAAGCCCCAGCTGGTGCCCAGGATGTCCGGCTCCTCCAGGTCCGAGCGCCTCCCGAGCGCCCCAGCCCGCTGCCCCCAGGCCCCCGAGCCGCCCAGCCGTACCGTCCCAGCTCCGACTCCACCTCGAAGAAATCGCCCAGAGCATCCCTGTTGGAGCCGTCGACCCAGTAATCCGGCACCAGGCTCCCGGGTCCCGGGGCCACGGTGGCGGTGACCGAGGAGCAGGACGAGGCGGAGCACGAGGGCGTCGTGACTTTGAGCATCTTCGCGGCGGGACTCCGCTAGCGCCGCCGCCGTTTGCCGGAGCGAGGAGCCCCCGCGCGTCCCCGCCGCGAGCGCCGGCGCGAGCTGCGCCCTGTAAGCGCGCCCCCGCCGGCGCCTCCGCGCGGCTGCGCTGCCCTCCGCGCTCGGGCGCGTGCGGGGGCGCGAGGGCCCGGGAGAGCGTGCCGGAGAGCCGGGCCGCCCGCGGCAGGGGCGGAGGCTGTGGCGGGGCGGCGCCGCCCCGCGGCCCTCCTCCCGCCCCGCGGCCCTCCTCCCGCCCCGAGCCTCCCCGCCCCTCCTGCTTTCCCTCCTCCGCGCGGAGCCCGCGGGGCGGCTCCGGATGCGGGAGGCTGGGTGAGGCCCCCGGCCGGAGCATCCCCGCCCTCGCCCTCCCGCGGGACCCGGGAGCCGCGGCAGCCGCTCCGAGCGGACAGCGCCCGGCGCGCCCGGGGGCACCTGCGCCCGGCGCCCTGCACGGCGGCGTAACGGGGACCCGGCGGTTGTGGTGCCACCCGAGCGCGCCCGGTGCGAGGCCCTCCACACGGCGCCAGCCCGCCAGCCGTTCCGCCTGCCCCCGTCAGAGGGCGTGTCGGTGGCTGGGGTGTCCGGCGCACGGCCGCCGGGGCTCCGGAGCCGCCGCGCACAGAGCCGGGAAGGCGGAGGAAGGGACGCGCTGACCTGACTCCCTCTGGACGAAGTCTCCGGCGGGGACAGCTGCTGCCTTGCTGCTGCGGGCCCTGCCTCCTCGGCACTGCTGGAGCTCCTGAAAGGGCAGCTGCCTGCTGTGACTGGCTGACTCCAGCTTCTGAAGGCTAGCGACAGAAATGATCAGAGAATTCCAGGTTTGGAAGGGGGCCTCTGGAAGCCAACTAGTCCAGCTCTCTGCCTTAACGCGGGACTTGGCATCGTTCATGACAGAGAAGACTGCTTTATTTAAAGCTCTAGCCTCTTCCCAGGAGAGCTGTCCCATCACAAGTCTTCTAAAGTCTGTCCATCAACCTTAAGGCTATCGTTCTAAGTATTGTTTAAATGTACATTGAGTATTTCTACCCTTGAACATTTTTCTTTTTAGATTTCAGCAGAG
>SJYC01137314.1:0-15475 GCA_006408675.1 Madoqua kirkii
CTCGATGAAGGTGAGCCTGAGTGAACTCCAGGAGATGGTGATGGACAGAGAGGCCTAGTGTGCTGCGATTCATGGGGTTGCAAAGAGTCAGACACAACTGAGCGACTGAACTGAACCTGTGTTGTTGGAGAAGGGTGTTTGCTATGCCCGGTGTGTTCTTTTGGCAGAATTCTTCTAGCCTATGCACTGCTTCATTCTGTACTCCTGGGCCAAACTTGCCTGTTACTCCAAGTATCTCTTGACTTCCTACTTTTGCATTCCAATCCCCAATGACGAATAGGACATCTTTTTTTGGAATTCTAGAAGGTTTTCTAGATCTTCATAGAACTGATCAATTTCAGCTTCTTCAGCACTGGTGTTTGGGTCATAGGCTTGTATTACTATAATGTTGAACAGTTTGCCTTAGAAACAAACTGAGATCGTTCTGTCATTTTTAAAGTTGCACTCAAGTACTGCATTTTGGACTCTTTTGCTGATTAAGAGGGCTTCTCCATTTCTTCTATGGGATTCTTGCCCACAGTAGTAGATCTAACGGTTGTCTGAATTAAATTCACCCGTTCCCATCCATTTTAGCTCACTGACTCCAAAATGTCGATGTTTTCTCTTTCCATCTCCTGTTTGAACATGTCCAATTTACCTTGATTCTTGGACCTAACTTGCCTGGTTCCTAAGCAATGGTGTTGTTTACAGCATCGGATGTTACTTTCATCACCAGACACAGCCACAACCGAACGTCACTTCCATTTTGGCCCAGCCACTTCCTTCTTTCTAGAGCTATTAGTAGCTGTCCTCCACTCTTCCCCAGGAGCACATTAAATACCTTCCTCCCTGGGGTGTTCTTTTCTCAGTGTCATCATATCTGTCTTTTTATACTGTTCATGGGGTTCTCACGGCAAGTATACTGGAGTGGTTTGCCATTCCCTCCTCCAGTGGGCCATGTTTTATCAGGACTCTCTACCATGGCCTGTCCATCTTGGATGGCCCTACATGACATGGCTCTTAGCTTCATTGAGTTACACAAGCCCCTTCACCATGACAAGGCAGTGATCTGTGAAGAGGCTACAATGTGTAAAGAAATACAAAATATCTGGAATATAAAACCAATCTAAGAGCAAAATTGAAGGTCTCATTCTATCTGATTTCAGAACGTGCAATAAAGCTACAGAAATAAGAACAAATTGGAACTGGTGTAAGAAATGAAAGAATAAAAGAATAAAGTTTAGAAGTAAAATCATATATATGTGGTCAATTAATCTTTGAAAAAAATGTCAAGGCAATTTAATGGGCAAAGAAAAGTGTTTTCAACAAATAGTACTAGAACAACTGGATAAATACATAGGGAAAATGACCTCAATGTTTTCCTTGTACCACAAACAAAATTTAATTTAAGATGGATCATAAACCTTAAACCTAAAACTACACTAGCACTTTTAAAAGAAAACACTATCTTCAGGAACTTACAAGATAAAAATATCTTGGGACAAATGAGCTCTAAACATAGAAAATATTAAAAATTGGAACTCATAAAATTTTAGCACTTAAGTACAGCAAGAACGGAGAAGGCAATGGCACCCCACTCCAGTACTCTTGCCTGGAAAATCCCATGGATGGAGGAGCCTGGAAGGCTGCAGTCCTTGGGGTCGCTGAGGGTCGGACACGACTAAGCGACTTCCCTTTCACTTTTCACTTTTATGCATTGGAGAAGGAAATGGCAGTCCACTCCAGTGTTCTTGCCTGGAGAATCCCAGGGACGGGGGAGCCTGGTGGGCTGCCGTCTATAGGGTCGCACAAGGTCGGACACGACTGAAGTGACTTAACAGTTGCACAGCAAGAAACACTGTTAAGAAAGTAAGAACACAAGCCACAAACTGGGAATAAATGTTTTCAATAGAAACATCTGACAAAGAATATATAACTAGTGACTCAGGGACCTCAGACTAGGGCTCTGTAATAACCTAGAGGGATGCGAATGGGAGGGAAATGGGGAAGGGAGTCAAGAGGGAGGAGACATATGTACACCCACTGTTAATTCATGTTGGTGCGTGACAGAACGCAAACCAATATTGTAAGCCAATCATCAATCAATTAAAACTAAATATCTTTAAAAGAATATGTAATAGCATATATGAAGAATTCTTAAAAATAATTTTAAAAAAACTAAAAATTAAAAGACTTCAGGTTTTTGCTCAGGATATAGAGCACTACAAGAAACATTGCTGAAACCCTTACAATACATCAGTGAAAAGCCAAAATGCAAGGTCGACTTTTTTTGAACTCTTCAGAGGACAGAAAACTAAGTAGGCTAAAATCTGAGAGATAAGCGTCTACAAGGAAAGATGGCAGTTGCTTACCTGCAGCAAACAAACACAGCCACACACCAGTAAGAATTAGATGTGAAGACTAGCAAATGAGGGATAGTGAGTGCGGGTTAAAAAAAGAATTAGCACCTGGCAGCCGCATACATGGGGAGAACTCACACCTTCTTGCAGGCTTTTCTCCACAGACTCTACTCTGCACACAACGAAAGATGGTTCAAAGTCCTGAAAAGCATGCCCGGTTGTGCAGACCTGGAGAAGGAGAACAGCTGCTGTGTCCACAACAAGCAGTGCCTATGGGCATAAGTCCACAGCAGATGGGGAAAGGGAACAAGAAAAATCCTTTTACTCTAAAGAGAGAGGCAGGAATATGTTCTGTAAATAGAACTACAAAGGGTGCAAGGTAAAAGCCCAAAAATAGTCACATCCTCAAGACCCAGGAACACAGGGTCTACCTAGGACTAAAGTTTATTTTTAAGAAAATTTTATTGAAATACAGTTGATTTATTGGGTTAACCAAAAAGTTTGTTTGGGTGTTTTGCAAGATGTTCTGAAAAACCTGAACAAACTTTTTGGCCAACCCAATACAATGTTGTGTTACGTTCTGCTGTACAACAAAGTCAGTCAGTTGCACATATACATATCAACTCTTTTCTAGACTATTTCCCATATAGGTCATCACAGAGGACGAAGTACAGCTCCCTGCGCTATATAGTAGGTCCTCGTTAGTAGTTACACATTTTATATGTAGTACTGTGCATATGTCAAAACTTATTTTCAATTTATGAATCTCTCTTTTCCCCCTGGTAAACATAAGATTGCTTTCCACATCTGTGACTTTATTTCTGCTTTGTAGACAAGCTCATTTGTACCATATTTTTCAGACCACATATATAAGTGATAGCATATAATATTGTCCTTCTCTGATTTACTTCATTCAATATGACAACCTCTAGGTCCATCCATGTTGCTGCAAATGGCATTAACTTGTTCTTTTTTATGACTAATGGGCATATTACTCAGGTGGTCCAGTAGTTCAGACTCTGCACTTCCAAGGCAGGGGTGTGGGTTCGATCCCTGGCTGGGGAACTAAGATGCCATGTGCTGTGCAGTGTGGCCAAAAATAAAAAACATGGAATAACCCATGCAATCTGCATATGTAAGGGCTTCTCCAGTGGCTCAGACAGTAAAGAATCTGCCTGCAGTGTGGTAGACCTGGGTTCAGTTCCTGGGTGGGGAAGATCCCCTGGAGAAGGGAACAGCTTACCCACTCCAGTATTCTGGCCTGGAGAAATCCATGGACTGCATAGTCCATCAGGTCACAAAGAATTGGACATGACTAAGAAACTTTCACTTCACAATGGGCATATACCCTGAGAAAACCAAAATTCAAAAAGTCACATGTATCCCAGTGTTCACTGCAGCACCATTTACAATAGCCAGGACATAGAAGCAACCTAATGTTTATCAGCAGATGAATGGATAAAGAAGTTATGGTACATATATACAATATTACTCAGCCATTAAAGGGAATGAGTTTGAGTCATTTGAACAGAGTTGAATGAACCTAGAGCCTCTTACAGAGTGAAGTCAGTCAGAAAAAGCAAAACAAATACTGTTTATTAATGCATATATAAGGAATCTTTAAAAAATGGTATCGGTGAGCCTATTTAGAGGGCTCCATACTGTTTTCCATGTGGCTGTATCAATTTACATTCCCACCAACAGTGTGGAAGGATTCCCTTTTCCACACACCCCCTCCAGCATTTACTGTCTGTAGCTTTGTGATGACGGCCATTCTGACTAGTCTGAGGTGATACCTCACTGTAGTCTTGATTTGCATTTCTCTAATAATTAGTGACACTAAACATTTTTTATATGCTTTTTGGTCATTTACATGTCTTCTTTGGAGAAATGTCTATTTAGATACACTACCCTTTTATTTAATTAGGTTGTTTGTTTTTTCATTATTGAGCTGCATGAACTGTTTGTATATTTTGGAGACTTTTCTTCTATTTGCTAATATGGGTGAAAAGGAGGTTTATTTTAGAATAAACCCAAATGGACCTTGATATAGTATAATCTTTATGTGTTGCTTAATTTTAAAAAAAAGCTCATAAGCAACATTGACCTTAAAATTTTTTCCCTATAATGTCTTTGTTATAAGCCAGTTTATCTTGACCTCAAAAGAGAATGAGATACAGAAAAATCATACAGCCATCTCAATAGACGCAGAGAAAATATAGAAGCTCATTAATAATAAAAAGCAGAATGGTATTTTAAAACTAGGATAGAATCTGCAGCAAAAATCATACTTAATGGTGATCTGCTGAGAAATTTTATTCTGAGATTAGAAATGATGACAGCAAGCACCACTACTTTTACTCAGTATGTATAGCGTGTCCTAACCCATGTAATAAGGCAAGATTTAAAAAATACTAAAAGAGTATTAAAAAGAATCTCTCACTACTTACAGATGACTTGCCTGTGCTGAAAATCCAAAAGAACCTATAAATGAATCCTTAGAATTAATGAGTTTACAATCATTAAATACAATGTGCCAAATTCAATTCAAAAATTATATTCTTACATAGTGGCAACAAACAACTAGAAAAGAAAAAACAAAGTAAACTTCAGTTCAGTTCAGTTCAGTCGCTCAGTCATGTCCGACTCTTTGCGACTCCATGAACTGGAGCACACCAGGCCTCCCTGTCTATCACCAACTCCCGAAGTTCACTCAAACTTGCGTCCATGAGTCAGTGATGCCATTCAGCCATCTCATCCTCGGTCGTCCCCTTCTCCTCCTGCTCCCAATTCCTCCCAGCATCATAGTCTTTTCCAATGAGTCAACTCTTTGCATGAGGTGACCAAAGTACTGGAGTTTCAGCTTTAGCATCAGTCCTTCCAAAGAAATCCCAGGGCTGATCTCCTCTAGAATGGATTGCTTGGATCTCCTTGCAGTCCAAGAGACTCTCAAGAGTCTTCTCCAACACCACACTTCAAAAGTAACAATTCTTCGGTGCTCAGCCTTCTTCACAGTCCAACTCTCACATCCATACATGACTACTAGAAAAACCATAGCCTTGACTAGACTGACCTTTGTTGGCAAAGTAATGTCTCTGCTTTTGAATATGTTGTCTAGGTTGGTCATAACTTTCCTTCCAAGGAGTAAGCATCTTTTAATTTTATGGCTGCAGTCACCACCTGCCATGATTTTGGAGCCCCCCAAAATAAAGTCTGCCACTGTTGTCACTGTTTCCCCATCTATTTGCCATGAGGTGATGGGACCAGATGTCATGATCTTCGTTTTCTGAATGTTGAGCTTTAAGCCAACTTTTTCACTCTCCTCTTTCACTTTCATCAAGAGGCTTTTTAGCTTCTCTTCATTTTCTGCCATAAGCATGGTGTCATCTGCATATCTGAGGTTATTGATATTTCTCCCGGCAATCTTGATTCCAGCTTGTGCTTCTTCCAGCTCAGCGTTTCTCATGATGTACTCTGCGTGTAAGTTAAATAAGTAGGGTGACAATATACATCCTTGACGTATTCCTTTTTCTATTTGGAACCAGTCTGATGTTCCATGTCCAGTTCTAATTGCTGCATCCTGATCTGCATATAGGTAGTACTTTAGAACCATCATATAGGTAAAGTTTGTCTATGCCTATGAGGAATAAAACTAACATACACAGAAACATGGATGAGCCTCAAAAAAAAAAAAAATTAAGCCACATAAAAGAGGTCAGACTCAAAAAGAGTATATATTGTATGATTTCATTTATTTGGAATTCGAGAAGAAAAAAGTAAAGGCAAATGGCCCACATCAAGATATATCTTGTTGTCATTTAAGAACACTGAAGTTTCAAACCAGGTTACCTACAAAGAAACACCAGTCAGAATTTCATCACACTTATCAGCAGCATTGGATGCTGGAAGACAATGAAGCAATCACTTCAAAGTTCAAAGGGAAAAACTGATTTTGAACCTATATGTTATGCCCAGGCAACTAGCATTTCAAATGAATCAAAATAACAGACATTTTCAAATATCAAGGGATAGGAAAATGTATCACCTTTTCGATTCTCTCAGAAAGAATCACTATAGGATTACCTGCAATGAAATCTTTAATATTTGCAAGAAAGTGAGTGATATAGAATAAATAGTGCTGAGGAAAAAGTTATAGCTTTTTTTCTAGTTTAAAACTTATTAGTACAAAATATAATAATATAGATTAGTGTAACGTATTATTCTACAGAGGCAGCAGAGGAGAGAGGCGAGGATCAGAAAACACTCAGAAGTAGATTACAAATCCCATCCCTTCCAGGCAAAGTAGAGATATTATGATTAAATACAGATATTGATAGAAAAGTTCTAAGATTAAACTCATATTCAAAAATGTAAGGATAAAAATGTAAGGAAGAGATTAAGAAATGTTTAGAGCTTTCAAACAACATAATGAACAGAGGGAACAGGACAAAGCAAGCTTCACAAACAAAAGGCAGAGGGCTGGCAAAGCACCGCCACAAAATATTTTAAGTGGCACTACAGTGCGTGTTGCCGTATACACACCAAGGATGCCTCCCTCAAGCCAGCCCCCTCCCTGGGGGCGCTTACACCCAGTTACTCATCTTAGACTTCCTGCCCCAGCCCAGGGGAGCGCTGAAGGCCCATCCCACCTTCACAGTCCCCGTGGAACACAGGCATCACAGCTCAGCCTCTCCTTCTGCCCAGTCTTTCCCTTCTTATTCCCTTGCAGGCATTATTCTGATTACCATCAAATAAACTGCATGCACATTGCCTGTCATTCCTATCTCATTAAACGTTTCTAAGGGGACCTGATTTCAGACAGCTGGAGACAAGTGGTCCAATGAAGCAGACTTTAAGAATGGAATCTTGGAGCCAAATCACTCACCAGCTGGCTAACAATGATGATCTCACTAATGGCAGTGATTATTTCTGCTTTCTTTGAAGCAGCTCCTGGCACACCATGACACCATATCATAATTATAAACTATTTCATAACAACTAACCCAAAAGCTTAGTGGCTTAAAAAAAACTATTTCATTATTTCTCATGACTGTGTGCTCAACTGGGCAGTTCTTCAGCTTCAAAGAGGTCAACTGAATTTGCAATCAACTAGGAAGTCATCCAGGCTCATTGAAATGGGCTGACGCTGGCTTCAACTGCAAGATCACCTGGGACTGTGACCAGAATGCCTACAAGTGGAATTTTCACAGAATGGCAAATGGGTTCTAAGAGGGAACATTCCAAGAACAAGTGTTCCAAAAGAGCAGATGTGAAAACTTCCAGTTAACTAAAATCCAGGTCAAGAGTATAACATATATCCTATTTTATTGATCAAAGAAATCACAGCTCTGGCCAGATCCAAGGGGAGAGAAAATAAGATATACGACATTTACATACTGTAAAATCGGGATCATCTTAGGAAACCAGCTATCACAGACTACAGCTGTTAAAAATTCACCAGTGTTGAACTGAGGTGGGATCACGGTACAAGGATCCTTGATGGGTGCAATGTCTCAAATCTTTGAAAGGTTTGGGAGAAATAATTATAACAATGATATAAGATGGATTTTGTTGAGTGCAGCTAGCCACTGGGAAAAGAAAAGTCCAATGATGATTAGTCTCCAGTTTAAAGCAAAGTGAAACAGCGAGTGGGCCTCCTTGATAGCTGTTGCAGAGACTCATGCCTCTGCAGAGGATAGCAGAAAGAGCTGTCAATCAGGACTTGATTATAAAGATATCTAGTTGCATAAAAAAGTGAATTCTCAATCCTGGAAAGCTGGCATACCAAGGCAGAGCCTTTGGCGGAAGGAATGGGGCTGCAAGTCTTGTGATGGAACCATCTCGGCTGATGCGCTGGAGAAGCTAGTCTGAGGTGATACCTCACTGTAGTCTTGATTTGCATTTCTCTAATAATTAGTGACACTAAACATTTTTTATATGCTTTTTGGTCATTTACATGTCTTCTTTGGAGAAATGTCTATTTAGATACACTACCCTTTTATTTAATTAGGTTGTTTGTTTTTTCATTATTGAGCTGCATGAACTGTTTGTATATTTTGGAGACTTTTCTTCTATTTGCTAATATGGGTGAAAAGGAGGTTTATTTTAGAATAAACCCAAATGGACCTTGATATAGTATAATCTTTATGTGTTGCTTAATTTTAAAAAAAAGCTCATAAGCAACATTGACCTTAAAATTTTTTCCCTATAATGTCTTTGTTATAAGCCAGTTTATCTTGACCTCAAAAGAGAATGAGATACAGAAAAATCACACAGCCATCTCAATAGACGCAGAGAAAATATAGAAGCTCATTAATAATAAAAAGCAGAATGGTATTTTAAAACTAGGATAGAATCTGCAGCAAAAATCATACTTAATGGTGATCTGCTGAGAAATTTTATTCTGAGATTAGAAATGATGACAGCAAGCACCACTACTTTTACTCAGTATGTATAGCGTGTCCTAACCCATGTAATAAGGCAAGATTTAAAAAATACTAAAAGAGTATTAAAAAGAATCTCTCACTACTTACAGATGACTTGCCTGTGCTGAAAATCCAAAAGAACCTATAAATGAATCCTTAGAATTAATGAGTTTACAATCATTAAATACAATGTGCCAAATTCAATTCAAAAATTATATTCTTACATAGTGGCAACAAACAACTAGAAAAGAAAAAACAAAGTAAACTTCAGTTCAGTTCAGTTCAGTCGCTCAGTCATGTCCGACTCTTTGCGACTCCATGAACTGGAGCACACCAGGCCTCCCTGTCTATCACCAACTCCCGAAGTTCACTCAAACTTGCGTCCATGAGTCAGTGATGCCATTCAGCCATCTCATCCTCGGTCGTCCCCTTCTCCTCCTGCTCCCAATTCCTCCCAGCATCATAGTCTTTTCCAATGAGTCAACTCTTTGCATGAGGTGACCAAAGTACTGGAGTTTCAGCTTTAGCATCAGTCCTTCCAAAGAAATCCCAGGGCTGATCTCCTCTAGAATGGATTGCTTGGATCTCCTTGCAGTCCAAGAGACTCTCAAGAGTCTTCTCCAACACCACACTTCAAAAGTAACAATTCTTCGGTGCTCAGCCTTCTTCACAGTCCAACTCTCACATCCATACATGACTACTAGAAAAACCATAGCCTTGACTAGACTGACCTTTGTTGGCAAAGTAATGTCTCTGCTTTTGAATATGTTGTCTAGGTTGGTCATAACTTTCCTTCCAAGGAGTAAGCATCTTTTAATTTTATGGCTGCAGTCACCACCTGCCATGATTTTGGAGCCCCCCAAAATAAAGTCTGCCACTGTTGTCACTGTTTCCCCATCTATTTGCCATGAGGTGATGGGACCAGATGTCATGATCTTCGTTTTCTGAATGTTGAGCTTTAAGCCAACTTTTTCACTCTCCTCTTTCACTTTCATCAAGAGGCTTTTTAGCTTCTCTTCATTTTCTGCCATAAGCATGGTGTCATCTGCATGTCTGAGGTTATTGATATTTCTCCCGGCAATCTTGATTCCAGCTTGTGCTTCTTCCAGCTCAGCGTTTCTCATGATGTACTCTGCGTGTAAGTTAAATAAGTAGGGTGACAATATACATCCTTGACGTATTCCTTTTTCTATTTGGAACCAGTCTGATGTTCCATGTCCAGTTCTAATTGCTGCATCCTGATCTGCATATAGGTAGTACTTTAGAACCATCATATAGGTAAAGTTTGTCTATGCCTATGAGGAATAAAACTAACATACACAGAAACATGGATGAGCCTCAAAAAAAAAAAAAATTAAGCCACATAAAAGAAGTCAGACTCAAAAAGAGTATATATTGTATGATTTCATTTATTTGGAATTCGAGAAGAAAAAAGTAAAGGCAAATGGCCCACATCAAGATATATCTTGTTGTCATTTAAGAACACTGAAGTTTCAAACCAGGTTACCTACAAAGAAACACCAGTCAGAATTTCATCACACTTATCAGCAGCATTGGATGCTAGAAGACAATGAAGCAATCACTTCAAAGTTCAAAGGGAAAAACTGATTTTGAACCTATATGTTATGCCCAGGCAACTAGCATTTCAAATGAATCAAAATAACAGACATTTTCAAATATCAAGGGATAGGAAAATGTATCACCTTTTCGATTCTCTCAGAAAGAATCACTATAGGATTACCTGCAATGAAATCTTTAATATTTGCAAGAAAGTGAGTGATATAGAATAAATAGTGCTGAGGAAAAAGTTATAGCTTTTTTTCTAGTTTAAAACTTATTAGTACAAAATATAATAATATAGATTAGTGTAACGTATTATTCTACAGAGGCAGCAGAGGAGAGAGGCGAGGATCAGAAAACACTCAGAAGTAGATTACAAATCCCATCCCTTCCAGGCAAAGTAGAGATATTATGATTAAATACAGATATTGATAGAAAAGTTCTAAGATTAGACTCATATTCAAAAATGTAAGGATAAAAATGTAAGGAAGAGATTAAGAAATGTTTAGAGCTTTCAAACAACATAATGAACAGAGGGAACAGGACAAAGCAAGCTTCACAAACAAAAGGCAGAGGGCTGGCAAAGCACCGCCACAAAATATTTTAAGTGGCACTACAGTGCGTGTTGCCGTATACACACCAAGGATGCCTCCCTCAAGCCAGCCCCCTCCCTGGGGGCGGCTTACACCCAGTTACTCATCTTAGACTTCCTGCCCCAGCCCAGGGGAGCGCTGAAGGCCCATCCCACCTTCACAGTCCCCGTGGAACACAGGCATCACAGCTCAGCCTCTCCTTCTGCCCAGTCTTTCCCTTCTTATTCCCTTGCAGGCATTATTCTGATTACCATCAAATAAACTGCATGCACATTGCCTGTCATTCCTATCTCATTAAACGTTTCTAAGGGGACCTGATTTCAGACAGCTGGAGACAAGTGGTCCAATGAAGCAGACTTTAAGAATGGAATCTTGGAGCCAAATCACTCACCAGCTGGCTAACAATGATGATCTCACTAATGGCAGTGATTATTTCTGCTTTCTTTGAAGCAGCTCCTGGCACACCATGACACCATATCATAATTATAAACTATTTCATAACAACTAACCCAAAAGCTTAGTGGCTTAAAAAAAACTATTTCATTATTTCTCATGACTGTGTGCTCAATTGGGCAGTTCTTCAGCTTCAAAGAGGTCAACTGAATTTGCAATCAACTAGGAAGTCATCCAGGCTCATTGAAATGGGCTGACGCTGGCTTCAACTGCAAGATCACCTGGGACTGTGACCAGAATGCCTACAAGTGGAATTTTCACAGAATGGCAAATGGGTTCTAAGAGGGAACATTCCAAGAACAAGTGTTCCAAAAGAGCAGATGTGAAAACTTCCAGTTAACTAAAATCCAGGTCAAGAGTATAACATATATCCTATTTTATTGATCAAAGAAATCACAGCTCTGGCCAGATCCAAGGGGAGAGAAAATAAGATATACGACATTTACATACTGTAAAATCGGGATCATCTTAGGAAACCAGCTATCACAGACTACAGCTGTTAAAAATTCACCAGTGTTGAACTGAGGTGGGATCACGGTACAAGGATCCTTGATGGGTGCAATGTCTCAAATCTTTGAAAGGTTTGGGAGAAATAATTATAACAATGATATAAGATGGATTTTGTTGAGTGCAGCTAGCCACTGGGAAAAGAAAAGTCCAATGATGATTAGTCTCCAGTTTAAAGCAAAGTGAAACAGCGAGTGGGCCTCCTTGATAGCTGTTGCAGAGACTCATGCCTCTGCAGAGGATAGCAGAAAGAGCTGTCAATCAGGACTTGATTATAAAGATATCTAGTTGCATAAAAAAGTGAATTCTCAATCCTGGAAAGCTGGCATACCAAGGCAGAGCCTTTGGCGGAAGGAATGGGGCTGCAAGTCTTGTGATGGAACCATCTCGGCTGATGCGCTGGAGAAGCTTGAAGCCCCAGATTGCCCTGACCATACTGGGTGGCCCACCCCTCCTATTAAAGGCTGTCACACCTCCACTGATGAAGATGACAGTGAGGCTTCACCTTTGCCAGACAATATGCGTCTCACTCAGCGTCTATCCCCCGACCACTCCTCTTGACCCAATAAGTAGGGTCAAGTCACACCATCATGAAACACAGCAGAGAAGGGCTGGGCGTGCTATGCAAGGAAAGGAACTAAACTCTGAAGGGGCAGCAGGGCCTCACCAACACGCACTGGCATGAATTTGAATCCTGAGGTTACTGAATCGAGAGAACCTGGAAAAAACTGAATAAGGGAGACTTTATGGGCATGGAAACGGCTTCCTTGATGCTGGACTGAAGCCCTTAAATAAAAATTTGGGTGTTAAGTCACAAAGAAAGATCTCCAGTATTCATAAAAGAAATCACAGAGGACAAATTTTCTTATCAAATTGCAGTCAGATTAGAGATTAACAACAAAGAATAGCAAAAGAAGTCATGCATGTGGAAATTTTTTAAATACCTGTCAGATAAAATTCAAATCATAAATTATAATTTATATCCTTTATAATGAATGAAAATGAAACACTAATTACAATAATCTGTGGAATATGGTCAACATGATACTCAGAGAAATAGTCATCATTTTAAATGTTAGTAGACAAAGTTTGAAAATAAATGAATTAACATTAAGTTAATAAGTAACTGGTATGCTGAACTAGCAAAAACTGATAGAGTGCAAACATAAAGAAAATTCATTTTCAAATTCTTTTCATTATCTTTTAAAATCCATTCTACAGTCTCATTCTTCTCTTCTTCTTGGATAGAATACTGAGAAACAGTCATAGCTTTTCTGACTGCTCTTAAATGGGAATTTAAAAAATCCTCCAGTCACTTCTAGTAATGGTTATGAGCTTGAAGAAGGAATTTATAGGGCCTGGACTCCATCTCAGGCCTGTTCATGCTGATCATGCTCGACCACCTCTCCAGTAGACTCTGGACTCTGTGCTGAGAGCCTATGGAAACTACAACAGAAGGATAAGACCCGCCTCTGGACGAGGGAATCTTGAAGATCATATCCAGGTTACTCATCGCCTCAGAGAACACATACACTGATCACCTCTGCTTCTGGACAGGTCATTAATTTTTTCTGTATCTGTCGAATGTGACCTCAGGCTTATTGATTACTGTTTGAACACAACACATGAATGATGGGGTTATTGTGTTATCTACTCTTCCTTTATTTATATGAGTCTCGAGGAATTTGGGATGGTGGGTTTGGACAAGTACACATGGGGTATAAAAGATTTTCACAAACGCTGGTCGAGGTCCTTGGCTAAAAGGAGACTCTGCCTTGGGCCCGCCGGTGTAATAAACTCCACTCCACTATCCGCACTGTCCTTCTGAGTGAGTTTGTTTCCTGGAACAAATGGCTACAGCAAGCTTATTAACTAAGAGGCCCACTTTAGTGGAACCCTCTGGCATTTGATGTGATGCTTCACTTCCCTTTCCCAACTCAGTCCGCCTCAGTCCGGGCCCTACTGGCGGCAGTGGGCTCCGGGTGGGGCTCCGTCTGCTCTGGGGCCCCTTGGCACTCAGGCACTCAGGCCCACACGCCAGCTGCCGCCTCAGGGCCCTGCCGGCTGGGGCGGGGGTCAGAGGTGGATAAGAGGAGTCTAACTGAAAAAAAGAGTTAAATTTTTGCTAAAACTTTTTGCTAAACCTTGAAAAACAGGTCCTTATCCCATATGGCCATTAGGCTCTCTAAGGGGCTTGGGGGGGAAGGGGGGGGAGTTGCTCCCTATCTCCTGGAATGCGGCCTTCAGGTGCCAGCAGGGAGGCAGGTCCTTATCTATTGTTTTATGGCCCTCCAGCCTCCACAGGAGTTTATGGCCTTCCAGCCTTCACTAGAGCCCCAGGGAGGTTGTTTTTCCTTCAGAGACTTTCCAGAAAGTTAATTCCCAGGTAATAACTAATTGTCAGAATGCAGACCAGCGAGCCGTTTCGACCTGATGATAAACAAATGAGCCAATCCCTGTAAAAGATGAAAACCTGTGCACCAATCACACTGTTCTCACCCTACCCTCACCTCTTTGGGGTCTTTGGGGATAAAAACTCCTTGTAACTAGCACTTGGGGTTCGATCCTCTTTGGAGGAGACTGAACCCCAGTGCGCTGGTTTGAATAAAGTCCTCTTGCTGTTGCATCGAACCTGAATCTTGGTGGTCTTTGGAGACGACGTGCCTGGGAAAAAGACCGTAAGGTCTTACATAACAAGCGGAGGGCGGGGGCGGCTGTGACGCAGGGTACGCTCTCCGGGTTTGCCGACTCTTCCCGGCTGACTTTGTGAGTATTCAGTAGGCTTTCTAGAAATTTCTTTCCTAGAAACATTAAGCTGTGGCTCTCTGGATGTGAGCAGAGCTCTGTCTGGCCTGGCCACTAAGACTCTGCCTGGGGGTCCGTCTCTGGGGCTCCTCTCCTGTGTTAAGGCCTGGGCCCCCCATGGCCGCGTCCCGGCGGGGCACAGGCTGGGGGGAGGCGGCCTCCAGCCTCGTCAGCTCAGCTCTGGCAGCGTGGTCCCTCTCAGCCCCTCAGACACTGAGGCAAAGGAGGAAGGAGGGGATTTGGAACCATGAGGGAGCGGTCCTCTGAGAGTCCAGCGAGTCTTGGGGTCAGGGACCCTCCCCACACGCTGCGGAGGGAACGCGCGGAGGAGAGGGCCCCAGCAGCACCGGCTCCTCGAGGCACCTGCAGTCCCGTCCCCCCATCTCGAGGCTTCCACGCCCTCAAGCTGCGCGGAGGACCAAGCGCCTTCTCCGCTCTCCCCTCTGTCCCTGTGCACAGATGAACTAGATCGCTGTTTTCAAATGTTAAGGGTCCTTGTAGCCTATTATGTTGGTCTTTGGGTTTCAGACAAGACCGAGAGCGTAAATATCTGTTTACTCATCCTGCCACACATATAAACTGAAGGGGCCAGAAAATATCGACAAAATAGTACAAAATCAACTTGAATTAATAAATACAAAAGCAGAAATTGATTATATAAAATGAACTTTAAGCACAATAAGTAAAATAAAAAGTTTGTTCTTAGAAAATACCATTAAACTAAATTTCTGGCAATTATAAAAAAAAAGTTGAACAAACACAGGTAAACAAAATTATAGATGGGAAAGGAATA
>SJYC01137322.1:0-14798 GCA_006408675.1 Madoqua kirkii
AAGACAGAAATAGATGTTTTTCTGGAACTCTCTTGGTTTTTTCGGTGACCCAGCAGATGTTAGCAATTTGATCTCTGGTTCCTCTGCCTTTTCTAAAACCAGCTTGAACATCTGGAAGTTCACAGTTCACGTGTTGTTGAAGCCTGGCTTGGAGAATTTTGAGCATTACTTTGCTACCGTGTGAGATGAGTGCAATGTGTGGTAGTTTCAGCATTCTCTGGCATTGTGTTTCTTTGGGACTGGCACAAAAACTGACCTTTTCCAGTCCTGTGGCCACTGCTGAGTTCTCCAAATTTGCTGGCACATTGAGTGCAACACTTTCACAGCTTCATCTTTTAGGAAATAGGTCAACTGGAATTCCCGCACCTCCACTAGCTTTTGTAGTGATGCTTCCTCAGGCCCACTTGACTTCACTTTCCAGGATGCCTGGCTTTGGGTGAGGGAGCACACCATCATGATTATCTGGGTGTGAAGATCCTTTTTGTACAGTTCTTCTGTATTCTTGTCACCTCTTCTTAGTATCTTCTGCTTCTGTTAGGTCTGTACCATTTCTGTCCTTTATTGAGCCCATCTTTACATGAAGTGTTCCCTTGGTATCTCTAGTTTTCTTCAAGAGATCTCTAGTCTTTCCCATTCTATTATTTTCCTCTATTTCTTTATACTGATCACTGAAGAAGGCTTTCTTATCTCTCCTTGTGGGTGTTACCTTTCCTTTTCTCCTTTGCCTTTAGCGTCTCTTCTTTGCTAAGCTATTTTTATGGCTTCCTCAGACAACCATTTTGCCTTTTTCCATTTCTTTTGTTTGCGGATGGTCTTGATCACTGCCTTGGGTAAAATGTCACGAACCTACATCCATAGTTCTTCAGGCACTCTATCGTATATAATCCCTTGAATCTATCTGTCATTTCTACTCTATAATCATATAATATTTACCTCTAGTCTAAATATTTTTAAGTAGCAGAACTTAACCAAGACTATCTACCAGAAATTCAGAGAATACATTATCCTTAATGGTGGAACACTAAAAGCACTTCCACTTGTCAGTAACTACACAAACACAAAAATCTCCAAGCACTGCTAGCACCCAACATTCTGAGCTGCACTGCTAAAGCAATTCTAACTAAAACAGCTATGTGAAATGTCAGGAAGCATTTAACAGGCGGCTTCCTGTGTGCTCTTTTGGATCTGTCAGGAATTCTGTTTCTTATTAATTCCTGCATACTCAGGAATTAAGAGGAGAGGCAAGCCTCTCTAGGGGGCTGAGGAATCCAGGCATTTCCTTCATTAGGTTTTTTATATGGTGATAAGTACCCTCTTCCTTCTTGTGAACCATAAGGTAAAAGTGATTGTTTACAACTCTCTCTCTAATATGGATCACCTGTTTTGTAAGTCTGGAATTTTTATCTTTGCCAAGAACTACCTTGTAAGACAGTACATATGCCCACACCAGGCTGATTAAACCCCTTTGCTCCATCAGAGCTCTGTTCCCCGTGTCTTTTTTCTTTCAGGCTGATCCCCTGGAGCACACAGGCTCTCTGAGTTCACTTTCCTGCTGGGGCTTCTAAGACCCTCCTGAGCAGGCGCTCCATGCCTTCACCCCATCAAGAGGGCCCCTGAGGCCGCCGTGAACAGAGCAAGCCCCATGCAGGGGCTCCACTGGCTTTCCGCATAAACCGAGGAATAGCAGCCTCTCTCTCTCCTTTACTTTCTTATCAGTTGACTCCCGACCCCCAGGTTCCCGTCCATTAAAGGACCTCAACAGTGAAACATGAATGTTTGTGTCTGCTCAGTCATGTCACACTCTTTGTAATCCCATGGACTGTAGCCCACCAGGCTCCTCTACCTGTGGAATTTTCCAGGCAAGAATACTGGAGCAGGTTACCATTCGCTACACCAGGGGATCTTCCTGACCCAGGGGTGGAATCCATGTTTTTTGCATCTCCTGCATTGACAAGCAAGTTCTTCATCACTTTACCACTTGGCAAGCCCTGAAATATGAATATTGGATAAAAAAACAAAGGCTCATCAAATGCAGAAGATGAGATTCTCTTCGATTTCCTAAATCTATACTGACAAACTTTTAAGAGTTCTGCAGTGTCATAAAAGATCACTGTGTAAAAAGCGAATTGCTTTTACTAGGACAGCAATAATCAATTATGAAATACATTAGAAAAAAGACAAATTTCACTATAGCAATGAAAATAAAATCCCCAAAATTAAATCTGTCAAAAAATGTATAACTATATAAAGAACTCTTATTAAATTAAGAGAATACCACTCTTGGTTTAATGAAAATACAGATTGTTTTCAAAAGTAAAAGTTGCTCAGCTGTTTCTCTTTGTGACCCCATGGACTGTACCGTCCATGGAGTTCTCAAGGTCAGAACACTGGCGTGGGCAGCTTTCCCTTCTCCAGGGATCTAACCCAGGTCCCTCGCACTGCAGGCGGATTCTTTCCCAGCTGAGCCACAAGGGAAGCCCAAGAGTAAGTGGACACACAGTCCAGACCTGCGTTAGGGGCCAACCCTGCAACAGTGGAGAGAGAGCAGAGAAACACTACTGCGGGGTTGGCCCCTAAACCACACAGCACAGGTCTGAACCGTGTGGTCCACTTATACATTTTTCTGTCAAGTATGTACAGTATGCAGTTAGTTGAATTCAGACCATACAGTACAGATGTAGAATCACGGACATGGAGGAGCTGCAAGTAAGGAGAGCCAACTATAAATTATACTCAGTTTGACTGCATGAAAGGTGGCACCCCTAACCTCTTGCTTAAGAGTCAATTGTAATTCTCTTCAAATCAGTACTATGAATGTACTGCGACTAAAACCAAAACCTCAAAAAGATGCTCACCAACAGCCAGGAAATTTCCGAAAAACATTAGGAATGCATCACTCCCACCATTTCTGAAAACATACCAGAAAACTGTCATTTAAACAATGCATTATGTATTAGGAAAATTAAATGCCTTAGAGAATTTAACACATAATAAAACAGCACCCCAAATCAGAAAGAATGGATTTCAACAAATAGTTTTTGAATTTTTGAATAAAAGTAGCTTTGTATTCTGCACTCTTCACAGAAATTAATTCCAAATGGAGATCTAGATGCATACATAATTAACTTAGAAGAAAACAAAGAACATGCTCTATTTATATTTTGTAATAAAAGTCATAAAAATAGTTATCAATTTAACTATATATAAATATAAAACATCTGCTAAAAAAAAAGATACCAAAAGTTAAAGACAAGTGACCAACAGGGAGAAAACACTGAAACAGATGTAGAAGACTAACATCGATATCCAAACTACATGAAAAACTAACTAAGCCATGAGGTAAAAAGACAAATCATTCACAGAAAAATGAGCAGTGTTGGCAAAAGGCAATTCACATGTCTATAGCAAATATATGAAAACCTTTACCTTTACCTACTAGTAAAGGTTTTTCCTAAACATGAACAATAAAGATGACAATTTTTTACCTATAAATAAAAAAATTTAATCAATGAAGTATCTCTTTAAAACTGCCTAACTCTGGGTCAGCAAGTCAAAGCTTAAGCATGCGATAAACCCTTACATGCCCATATAGTCATATAGGATGATACTCTTTTAGCACTGTCTGAAAACAGGAAAAAAAAAAAAAAAGGCAGTAAACTACCCTAGTGTCCATTCATTATAGGCTAAGTAGGTTGTGGAACACTATACAAAAATCAGCAGGTAAGATTAGGTGAGATTATATTCAAAGAGACCACATAGAAAAGTTGCAGAATGATATACATATATCTATGTAAAAACTGAAGCTATACATTTCTTGTAGCAATTATTACATACACCACACACACACACACACACACACACATTCACAGAAAACATGAAAGAGACTAAATGGACAGTTAACAAGTGTTACTTCTAGGGAAGGTATTGGGATTGAATGTTAATCAAAAATAGACTGATGTTTTTACAAGTAAAATGCATCATATACTACATTTGCAATTTAAAAGGTAAAGAAAAAGCAGCATGCACAAACTGACACATTTTATAAAAAATATACACAAAAAATTTTCCTTTGATGGCAAACATACAGGAAAAGTTCTGAAAGGTTACCTGCCAAAATGATGCTTTAATACTATCTAAAGCTATCTCCAATAAAAACAATATACTGAACTCCTGTATTTTTATTTGAAAAAGAAAGTTCAAGATTTGTCACAGTAATACAATTTCAGTTTAGAACTCATTACTGTTTTAGATATTTACAATCTTCACATTGTACATAACTGTATACTGAAATTTTGCCATATCTTTAGAATACAGTATTTGGGGCAAGGGGAAACAGTTTTTTAAGTGATAATTAGGGCTTTCCTGGTAGCTCAGCTGGTAAAGAATCTGCCTGCACTGCAGGAGACCCCAGTTCAATCCCTGGGTCAGGAAGGTCCCCTGGAGGAGGATAGGCTGCCCACTCCAGTTTTCTTGGGCTTCCCTGGTAGCTCAGACAATAAAGAATCTGCCTGCAATGCAGGAGACCTGTACAATCTTCACATTGTACATAGCTGTACATTGAAATTTGCCATATCTTTAGAATACAGTATTTGGGGCAAGGGGAAATACAGTTTTTTAAAGTTAGAACTTAAGTCACTATTAACATTTAAGTCAATGGCTTTACTAAGTTTATATACATTTCTAAAAGAACAAAATGCAAAACAATACTGGCTTCTTTAGCAGTTTACTATTAATAATTCTACTTTTAACAAAACCACTTCAACATTAAACAAAAAATTTTGATAATTAAAGTTATCATTGATCAGCTTCTTGTGAGGACTATTCCTTTGGAGATTATTCTGTAAAACTATATCCTAATTAGAATGGTACTGGCATTCAGATACAACCAGCTGAATTTTATGAATGACACTACTTTTGACTATAAAAAGTTTGAACTTTTTATATTCTTATTTTATTCTTAAAACAAGCTTTTAAGAATTGCTTACTATTAACTCACATATTGCTGAAGTCTTGAACCACAGAAACAACAATGAAAAAAGGGAAAAGTGCCAGAGCTGTCTGGTTTCACAATGGTTATGAAGAAAAATATAGTCAGCAGTTTCTTTCCAAATAAAAAGGTCATGAGTGGGGAAGAAAGACCTTTGAAGGCTATCTTCAACGGAATTTGGAATTCCCCTCACCCATTCCAGGTATCTGTTCAACTGCTTCCTATAGCAAGCTGCCCTGTGAAAGCACCTCTCATAGTAAAAAATGTACGTTCCTTTAGAGAGGGCACAGTGGAGAGAGGACTCGGCCAGTGTTATAACGATGTCTTCATCAAAGGCCACCAAGGAGAGGCACATGTCTTTTTACCTCATAACATGAAGGCACTTGTTAAACTATGTATCACTTTTAACTTCAGTTTAACTTGGTAATACTTTACATGAGAGACCCAGCATAGCTCAGTATGTTACAAACATTCAAAAAACACAAGCTTGGTGAAGACAATTCAAAAGAAGTTGCATCCAAGTAACTGATGAAGAAACTCAGAAATGCAGGAGACCTGTACAATCTTCACATTGTACATAGCTGTACATTGAAATTTGCCATATCTTTAGAATACAGTATTTGGGGCAAGGGGAAATACAGTTTTTTAAAGTTAGAACTTAAGTCACTATTAACATTTAAGTCAATGGCTTTACTAAGTTTATATACATTTCTAAAAGAACAAAATGCAAAACAATACTGGCTTCTTTAGCAGTTTACTATTAATAATTCTACTTTTAACAAAACCACTTCAACATTAAACAAAAAATTTTGATAATTAAAGTTATCATTGATCAGCTTCTTGTGAGGACTATTCCTTTGGAGATTATTCTGTAAAACTATATCCTAATTAGAATGGTACTGGCATTCAGATACAACCAGCTGAATTTTATGAATGACACTACTTTTGACTATAAAAAGTTTGAACTTTTTATATTCTTATTTTATTCTTAAAACAAGCTTTTAAGAATTGCTTACTATTAACTCACATATTGCTGAAGTCTTGAACCACAGAAACAACAATGAAAAAAGGGAAAAGTGCCAGAGCTGTCTGGTTTCACAATGGTTATGAAGAAAAATATAGTCAGCAGTTTCTTTCCAAATAAAAAGGTCATGAGTGGGGAAGAAAGACCTTTGAAGGCTATCTTCAACGGAATTTGGAATTCCCCTCACCCATTCCAGGTATCTGTTCAACTGCTTCCTATAGCAAGCTGCCCTGTGAAAGCACCTCTCATAGTAAAAAATGTACGTTCCTTTAGAGAGGGCACAGTGGAGAGAGGACTCGGCCAGTGTTATAACGATGTCTTCATCAAAGGCCACCAAGGAGAGGCACATGTCTTTTTACCTCATAACATGAAGGCACTTGTTAAACTATGTATCACTTTTAACTTCAGTTTAACTTGGTAATACTTTACATGAGAGACCCAGCATAGCTCAGTATGTTACAAACATTCAAAAAACACAAGCTTGGTGATGACAATTCAAAAGAAGTTGCATCCAAGTAACTGATGAAGAAACTCAGAAAATGAAACTCAAGAGTCTTCATTTGAGAAGACTCTTTATGTCTTTAAAACAAAAGACAGGTATAATTTTATTTCAAGGAAGTGTTCAGCATTCCGAGTGGGGCCACAGTGACTCACAGCCAGCAGTGCTGGTGTTCATTTTCCTTTCGCACTGAAGCTCGGAAAACAAGGGCAGGAGTCAAATTCAGCCTCTTCAATGTGAAAGCCTTTGACTTAGCCACCTAACTTTATTTTTATAACAAAGCACTTTTAATATAATTTAGAACACACATGCTTTGATTAAAGAGTGACTGTAAATGGATCCAGTTTTCTTCCAACTGTGACGACAACTTTGTCATTTCTTCCAGAAGTACTGGCTCTGAAGGAAGCATCTTCAGGTGCAACTGAAAAGAAAAATGATAGCTGAACATTCAATTTAAGAAAAGTAAAATTTTGTTTATTCTGGATTTAACTGTTTTACAAGGAACCTCAGAAAACACTATTCTTGATCTTTTTTCTTAAAGGCTGGTTTATTACAATCCCATATCTCCCTCTCCTCTATTCTGAGTCTTCACGGTTCTGTCCCTCTCTCAGTAAAAGTGAAGTAATGATTCTCCTCTACTGAAGGAGAGCCCTGATACACCTCAAGAAACAAAGTCCTAGTTCTAAATTTACAACTGTGGTAAATTTGGGAAAAAATACAGGAGCAATTTGCAGCATTTCTAATTTTTTATCCTACATACTACCATCTATAAATTTATTTTAAATAATTTCAAATAATTAAGTCAAGTGAAAACTTTAGATATTTATGAGATAAACAATCTATCTGCTATTACTGAAAATCAGCATCATCTACCTCCTTCAATATGTTAAAGTTCTCCATTATATTTGTCATAAAAGCAACTCTGTTATTGTCAAATCATTTCAAACTCCTTCAACTAGGACAGAAGTAAACCTTACTTTTTTCATGATCATTAAAAAAAAAACCCTGCCAAAATGTAATTAAATAAAAAAGCTAATAGGTTAATATACTGATCAAATGGATGACAAAGAAGTCAGGGGGTTGAGTCAAAATCGTGCTGGGCTAAAATTCAGAAGTCTACAAAGAACACTTACAAGCTGCTGCCCATCCAGCGACCCAGTATGGTAGTCACCAGGCACAGAAAGCTGCTGAAATTAATTAAATTTCTATAACATGAAAAACTCAGGTTCTCAGTCACATCAGACACGATTCAAGTGCTCAGAAGCCACACGCAGTGAAGTGTGGATACAGAAGGTTTCCATCTCTGCAGACATTTCTGTCAGACAGCACTCCTCTGGGGCAGGGCAAGCTGTGAAGTGCTGTCTCACCTCTTAGACCTACCTTCAGAAACAGGGCGAGGTACGCCTGGGCCAGCTCAAAATCACGCTTTCTGTCCAGCATCACCCCGATCATCTTCAGGAAGCTCTTCATAACGTCTATTGAACCACCACAATCAGGAGACAGACTTCGAAGCTCTGTTTCAATCCCTGATGGGCCTAATTCTTTCAGAAGGTTAACAGCAGCTTCATCTACGTTGTTTTAATAAGAATCCAGTTAGTATCGACAGTCATTTCATTTAAGAAACTAGTTTTCATTTAAAAGCCAACATATATTTAAATTTGCATTTTTAGCAAGTTCCTTCTATTAAGGCTGTTAAAATCTAATTAACACTTAGCACCAGACATTTTAACATACTTATAAATCAGTCAGAACAAATCCAATATAAGAAGGCTATAGAAGTGTACACCAAGTTATTAATAGTATTTGCTAGTGAGAATAAGATGAGGTGAGGGAATTATTTTTGTATTGTTTATAAAAATTATAAAAGTATCACTTGATCATTAACAAACATTAATACTACAGCAATATACGTGGGGAAAGACTCCACCTTACGCAGCACAAATCTACTTTTCCCTAGAAGTAAGCGCTCCCGTTCCATATACATCCCATGAAACACAGTCTACACGCTCATACAAGGCATCTGATATCACAGGGGCAATGCCTGTGCTTTCAGGTTTTTGCAAAAGGACAATACCATTGACAAGAGTCTAATACATTGTATTTACTGTTTTTCAGTAGATATTAAATAACAGAGCCTCTCTTCTTCGCTCCCCCATAAATGTAACAAGTCACTCCTCTGACAATCCTGCTACTCTCTGCCTACCAGCACAAGTGCCATTACTTGACTTCTGCCAGTGTGCACTCGAGTGATGCTGGCATGAAAACCCAAAGCAGCAGGGTCAGAAGACAACAGGGCAGTCAAACGGGAGAATGACTGTGACTCCGTTAACTGCTTACAGCTCTCATGATCATTATTAGCTACAGAGTGTAGCCTTCAAAGTTCATAACACTCCATTTTTCAAAAAGCCTTTCTATGTGGTGACTTGGTAACATCTGAAATCACCCAACCCCAAAGCCTACTGCAAACTACACCGCAAATCACACTTGAAAAGAAGAAGAAGAAGAGCAAGGAAGAGAAACTCCCATTTTCAGACAGGAAGAAAGAGGGGTTCTCAAAGATTATCACCATCTAACATCCGAGTGCAGTGCTGCTCATCTGCTGTAAACAAAGCAAAAGTTACTTCAGATGAAAATCAAGATTTCAATCCGTTTGGCTTTTACTTTCAACTACTGAGAAATCTGCTAATATTTCACTCAATTCTCTTCATATAAAGTAACATAATAAGCTAAAATACTTGGTAAAATATTTTATAATGTAACTTACATTTATTATTTATCAGTCCTTCCTCAAGTTTCAAGCAGAAATCTGATTTTTGAGCCAAAATTCCAAGATTTACCACTTTAGACTTAAATAAAAAAAACACACATTATTAAAAAACCACAAATACAACAAACATGTATAATTTATAATTAAAAGCTGGCATGAATCTACTCTATGTCTGTGACACTGGGTCTTGGTCACAGCTACACATGCGCAGCACACAACCACACCCTGGCCCGCAGCGCACCGCCAGCCCGGCTCTCACCTGCTGGGGGCCGCTGGTTTGCTCCGGTGCAGCGTATCTGGGTACAAGACCAGGAACAGTTGGAATAAAAAATGGTGCTGATTTGGGTACTTTGGGTGGTTCCTTTGGTTTATTCTTTTTCTAATTAAGAAAAGTGAGAGAACGAAAAAAAGACTAGTAATTATCTTGCCAACAGTTTCTAACATTTAATTCCCACTTAATTTTTAAAAAGCCCCAAAAGTAAAAAAAAAAAATAAAAGAATTAATTTAGATTAGGATACTGAAATAAAATCCCAAACAACCAATATACCACAGATATCCTTAAATTGGGCTTCCTAATGCAAACCTCTAGTACTCGTGCTGATAAGGCAAAGGGAAAATGACAGGGTTCAGGAGAAGCTCTAAGGCAAAAACAGCTCATTTTCCTGAAACATGAATACATAGGTGAAGAAGTAACAAGCAATTCTGAACTTCTTTTACACTGAAATACAAGATGGGCTAGAAAGCAAAATTTACATAAATGCTCAACAGTTTTTCAAATTTCTCTTCTCCAAAAGAAATCTGGAGCCAGAGGTAGTCTCTTCCATTAAAAGTAATTTAGTAAATTTTGTGTGTAGGTGTGAAGCATTCCCCTAATTCTTCTATTTTATTGGAATTTTTATTTTCCCTTAGTACTTTGTGTTTTTAAAAAGCAAGAGAATACTACCGTTCCTTCATAAACTATTTCAAGTGTCAGCAAAATTCTATCACAAAAATTCCACTGGAATTCCCACTGACAGAATTCAATTTTGGTGACTACATTGTAGCTGTCACTATCTCAAGAGAATTTGATGGACTCTTTAAGAAGTCTCACAATTTCACCTTACTCCTCTTCCATTCTTTAGGGACTGTGGGGAGACTTGCTTTTTAAAAGAAAGCCAGGGATAGTTATGGCCTCTGGGAGCCCACAGCAATGCAAGCACAGCCTTCTCTGTGATGGGGAGACTGTGGTGACACAGTAAGAGTCGTTTACCCTTCCTAACCCGCTGCTCTTGGGTTAGAAGGCAGTCACTGAGCTGTACACAAAAACAAAAGGCTTTGGAGCAGTTCCACAGGGCTCTGGAATTACCTAATTTCATAAAGGAAACCATAAGTATAAAAGTTAACCACAGGACAAAAAATAAAAATTCTAATTTCTTTCATTCAGAAGGAAATTAAAATACCAGAGGTGTTATAGAGTATTCATTCACATTCCTCTATATTTTTATGCAGTACAAACTGTATCTTAGCAAGAAGAGTGCCCACCAAAATTTAGCTCAATTAATTGGGCATTTTTCTAACTGGTCCGCTCACACTCAGCTACTTGTACTTTATGTATTGCTTTTAAAGCCATTCCATAAACCACTTCCTTTACAGTTGATAGACTAGACAATATAACTATGTACCTAAACAACATAAAGTGAAAGTGAAAGGCGCTCAGTCGTATCCGACTCTTTGCAACCCCACAGACTGTACAGTCCATGGGATTCTCCAGGCCAGAATACTGGAGTGGGTAGCCTTTCCTTCTCCAGGGCATCTTCCCTACCCAGGAATCGAACCAGTGTCTCCTGCATTGCAGGCAGATTCTTTACCAACTGAGCTATCAGGGAAGTCCTAAACAATATACCTTTATACTGAAGCCCCATCTTTCAACAGGTGAGCAATAAAAAGGAGCACTTTCAAATTCTGAGTCAAATGAACATGTGAAAACTTCTCTCTTTTCTTACCCAAGACATGTATGTCTTTTCTGGTGCCAATTTACTAGCTACAAAAATAGTTAGGGCAGCATGTCACAGTCATCTGCCTGTGTTCCTCACACTTTTTTATGCCAGCCCATAGTGTGACTGGGCACACACATAAGCTCCAGTCACTGTATGTCTGCTCAGTGCTGTGCTTAGTCACTCAGCTGTGTCCAACTCTGCGACCCTATGGACTGTAGCCTGCCAGGCTCCTCGCTCCATGAGATTCTCCAAGCAAGAATACCCAAGTGGGTTGCCATGCCCTCCCCCAGGGGATCTTCCCAACCTAGGGACTGAAGCCAGTCTCCCACATTGCAGGTGGATTCTTTACCATCTGAACCATCTGGGAAGACCATAATTACTCAAGCCTATCTCTCATCCAGGGGACCTTCCCAAGCCAGGAATCAAACCAGATTGCAGGGAGCTGCTTTACTAGCTGAGCTATCAAAGATGCCTGACTGTATGCATGTATCTAACCAGGTTGAGTTTCATAAAACAAAACACCCTAATTCTCAGAAGATAATCTCTGAAATTGTCTAGTCTGTATGTTTCAGTTGCTTTTGATACAAGTAGGGGTCATGAAACATGCTTTGAAAGACATTAATTCATACCATAACTGTCCATTTCTCATGTAAAACTGTACTCCTCAGGGACAAAGGGCTAAATTATTTTCCACTGCTATCATCTCAGGAGGCTATCTACTACCTAGTTCAAATTAGTTTATGTGCCCGAACCCAAAAGCGAACCTTCCTGTAGCAGACAGAGCAGGGTGTGGTATGATAAACAGCGACTGACGTTTAATTTTAAAAAGACCAGTCAAAGTATTCTAGTCCCCAATGTCCAGAAACAGAAACATCACACATTATGATGACTTTTCTCCCTCCTCATTTCATAAGTTAAGTGAGATCAGGTAAGGCTTAAAACACCCAGTTTCTAATAGCTCTGCAGCTGCAGGCTATACTACTGCTATATGTGAATGTCCCTGAGTGCTCTCAAAGTAGATACATATACATGGAGAAAGTCTTGTAATAATACCAAATTAAATAGCATTCAGCTAAGTGGTATTTGCTTTACTGTCTTAGGCATTAACTACTCCACCTAAAGACCTCCAAGCAAGGGAAGTTCTCTTTATTAAAGAAAATGCTTTTGGAATAAGTCTTCAGGGGCCAACATTAGGTGTACTACAGTATTACCTTAATAACATCAAGATTAAGAAGGTTTCTCCACCGGGATTCAGGAAGGAGTGACAGAGTTACCAGCTGCTCATTCAGCTGTTCTGGGGAGTCATACTCTATCATTTCATCACTTGGCTCTATAGTTTCTTCTGATAATTCTACATCTGAAAACAAAAAATTTCCAGGTACAACAAATTAATGCTAAATGAAATTTTTATCATATAAAAGCAACTTAATTACCTTCAAATCCATTAGTATTTCATAACATGTTCACTCAATATAACTTGTAAACTCTTTTCATTTTCTTATTTTCTCATTATTAAGTACAATTTCCATCGCCAGACTCAAAACATTTCTCCACTGTTTCACATGAATAGTCCATCAATTATGTCTTTGTTTATACAAAGATTCATGAAGTCATTCAAAATACTTCATAAGATAAAAAAAATATTGATTGAATGCAGTAAGCTTCGCCTCCAGTGGCGATACCCTACAGGCCAGGTTTAGTATATTGCGCTTCACTAGTCTTGCGTTACCTTGGGTTTGACAAGTGCCAGGAAGCATCACTACTGAAGGAACATAATCTGTGGGAAGCGGCCGTAATGAGACAACTGAGTACAGGGAAATATTGGACCTGAGACAGAAAAACATAAGCAATGTTATAAGATTTATTAAAAATATTTTTAGAGAAGCTTCAATTACTGGTAACAATCTCCATGATCTTGAATTTGGCTACAAATTCCAATCACTTGTTAAAAAAAAAAAACTCAAAAATAGTACTAATTCCAAAATGCTTTGATTCATATCACAAATGTCATCACAAGAAAGCTGTCTGTAAGTATTAGGAATAGACTTTACTTTTAATGTAGCACAAAACAGTACTTGAGACATCAGTAGTGGATAATATTTTTATGGATAATATTTTTATAAGGTAACACAACACCCATTTATTTATACTGCTTTTCTATCTAAGGAAATTACAACTGAAGGGAAGATGGACTCAGAGCACTAAGTCAGAGGGCGATTGTGCTGATCAGATCTCAGGCCCCGTCTCTAGAATCTAGATCAGATTGCGGGGTGCCGAGCAGTAGCGGGCCCTGTCTCTAGACGGTCCTGTAAGTGCTGCTTGACCCTGCGTCCTGACTCTGGATCTGACTAACCTGATCCACTTCTGACTAATCAAGATGTGAATATTTGTCCCAAAGTGGGCTAATCATATTGTTTCCTGTACATAATGAATCTGGAATGGAACATAAAAACTGGAAATACCAGGTTCTGAGATATATTAACAGCTGTACTGTATACTCTGTTGCTGAGGTGCCACACCACCATTCTTCTCTTGACTGTTCAAGCCTCAAAGATTCCAGAAGATACTCCATTCTGCTTATTAAGGTGACCAGAGTCTATTTCTATTATATATTAAATTTATTTTCACATCCTAAAAAGTCAGAAAATCTTATAAGTAGAAAAGGAATTCATTTTTTCTCTTCCTCAGTAATAAGAGTTTAATTTTAAATTCACTTATCCTTTCTGCAAATAGTCAAATAGGGTGACAAATAAAAATCAAACATGTTCAACTCTTTGCGACCCCATGAACTATAGAGTCTATGGAATTCTCCAGGCCAGAATAGCCTTTCCCTTTTCCAGGGGATCTTCTCAACACAGGGATCAAACCCAAGTCTCCTGTATTGCAGGCAGATCCTTTACCAGCTCAGCCACCAGGGAAGCCCAAGAATCCTGGAGTGGGTAGCCTATCCCTTCTCCAGGGCCTCTTCCCAACCCAGGAATCAAACCAGGGTCTTGTGCACTGCAGGCACATTCTTTACCAACTGAGCTACAGGGAAGCCCTATTACTACCCTTTCTGCAAATAAAAGTCACAGATAAAAATCAAACACGTGTAGCTTAGAATATACAGTTGAGCTGCTGCTGCTGCTAAGTCGCTTCAGTCGTGTCCGACTCTGTTCGGCCCCATAGACAGCGGCCCACCAGGCTCCCCCATCCCTGGGATTCTCCAGGTAAGAACACTGGAGGGGGTTGCCATGTCTTTCTCCAATGCATGAAAGTGAAGACTGAAAGTGAAGTCGCTCAGTCGTGTCCAACTCTTAGCAACCCCATGGACTGCAGCCCACCAGGCTCCTCCATCCGTGGGATTTTCCAGCCAAGAGTGCTGGAGTGGGGTTCGTTACCTAAATAATCAAGCAGAAGCTGACTCGACTGTAGACTTAGGTGAACTATGTGACATTTCCATTTTATAAGTTAAAAAACCCCAAAAAACTGAAGGGCAATGTTAGCAACTATGACTGTCTGACAATATCACCTTCCTTTTCTTCTTATCCCAAAAAGAACCGTA
>SJYC01137323.1:0-15178 GCA_006408675.1 Madoqua kirkii
AAAAAAAAAAAACTCAAAAATAGTACTAATTCCAAAATGCTTTGATTCATATCACAAATGTCATCACAAGAAAGCTGTCTGTAAGTATTAGGAATAGACTTTACTTTTAATGTAGCACAAAACAGTACTTGAGACATCAGTAGTGGATAATATTTTTATGGATAATATTTTTATAAGGTAACACAACACCCATTTATTTATACTGCTTTTCTATCTAAGGAAATTACAACTGAAGGGAAGATGGACTCAGAGCACTAAGTCAGAGGGCGATTGTGCTGATCAGATCTCAGGCCCCGTCTCTAGAATCTAGATCAGATTGCGGGGTGCCGAGCAGTAGCGGGCCCTGTCTCTAGACGGTCCTGTAAGTGCTGCTTGACCCTGCGTCCTGACTCTGGATCTGACTAACCTGATCCACTTCTGACTAATCAAGATGTGAATATTTGTCCCAAAGTGGGCTAATCATATTGTTTCCTGTACATAATGAATCTGGAATGGAACATAAAAACTGGAAATACCAGGTTCTGAGTTATATTAACAGCTGTACTGTATACTCTGTTGCTGAGGTGCCACACCACCATTCTTCTCTTGACTGTTCAAGCCTCAAAGATTCCAGAAGATACTCCATTCTGCTTATTAAGGTGACCAGAGTCTATTTCTATTATATATTAAATTTATTTTCACATCCTAAAAAGTCAGAAAATCTTATAAGTAGAAAAGGAATTCATTTTTTCTCTTCCTCAATAATAAGAGTTTAATTTTAAACTCACTTATCCTTTCTGCAAATAGTCAAATAGGGTGACAAATAAAAATCAAACATGTTCAACTCTTTGCGACCCCATGAACTATAGAGTCTATGGAATTCTCCAGGCCAGAATAGCCTTTCCCTTTTCCAAGGGATCTTCTCAACACAGGGATCAAACCCAGGTCTCCTGTATTGCAGGCAGATCCTTTACCAGCTCAGCCACCAGGGAAGCCCAAGAATCCTGGAGTGGGTAGCCTATCCCTTCTCCAGGGCCTCTTCCCAACCCAGGAATCAAACCAGGGTCTTGTGCACTGCAGGCAGATTCTTTACTAACTGAGCTACAGGGAAGCCCTATTACTACTCTTTCTGCAAATAAAAGTCACAGAAAAAAATCAAACACGTGTAGCTTAGAATATACAGTTGAGCTGCTGCTGCTGCTAAGTCGCTTCAGTCGTGTCCGACTCTGTTCGGCCCCATAGACAGCGGCCCACCAGGCTCCCCCATCCCTGGGATTCTCCAGGTAAGAACACTGGAGGGGGTTGCCATGTCTTTCTCCAATGCATGAAAGTGAAGACTGAAAGTGAAGTCGCTCAGTCGTGTCCAACTCTTAGCAACCCCATGGACTGCAGCCCACCAGGCTCCTCCATCCGTGGGATTTTCCAGGCAAGAGTGCTGGAGTGGGGTTCGTTACCTAAATAATCAAGCAGAAGCTGACTCGACAGTAGACTTAGGTGAACTATGTGACATTTCCATTTTATAAGTTAAAAAACCCCAAAAAACTGAAGGGCAATGTTAGCAACTATGACTGTTTGACAATATCACCTTCCTTTTCTTCTTACCCCAAAAAGAACCGTATGAGAGAACTTACCACAGATAAACTCCAAGGTGGTCGACATGGGAGGTGGCCAGGAAGTCTCCAGTCGGGGACATGGTGACATTAAGAGGAGCCGAGTCCAACAAGAAGCTGTCTATAAGACTACAGAAAGAACCAAGACGCTACAGTCTTTCAACTCTACTAAACAGCACACAATTCACAAAATATCATTTTGCTAAAAGAACAAAGGGTTAAGAGATGCAGAAAATGTTTGCTTTTTATTTTTAAATCACTGACACCAAAAAGTCATCACCAACAAAGAGCTTTGTCAACTAAGCTATGACGGGAAAATAGTCTCCTCAATGAGAAAGACCCAGAACACTAAAGAGATCAATTAATTTGAGAGAGAGCTTCAATAACAGGGAGAATACAGGAGGCAATGCTGTTTTTCTGGAATGCAGTTCTAGTTTCAGTGAGAGCTGTTTCAGACACTGCTTCATTCACTGAAGCCATCACATCACCCATGCAAAGCCACGGCAGAATGACTGAAGTTCAGAGTCTTCAGTGATCACATGGTTCCAGTGAAGCAACAGGGTTTACACTTTTTCAGTGTTCCACGCTAGGAAGTATTCTGAGCACTTGCGACTATTAATTAAATCCTCACAACCCCATGAGGCAGATCCACCCTTACTATATCTGTTAGAAAAACGAGGCCCAGTCATACTTGCTCAAGGCAGAAAGTGACAGAGACATGCCTGTCACCAGGCAGTCTGCACACACAACCAACAGAGCTCAGTGGCCCCACTGCTGCCTCTACAGGCCCAGCAGACAGCACACACGCCGGCGAGGCGGCGATGCAGATCCACCCTTACTATATCCGTTAGAAAAACGAGGCCCAGTCATACTTGCTCAAGGCAGAAAGTGACAGAGACATGCCTGTCACCAGGCAGTCTGCACACACAACCAACAGAGCTCAGTGACCCCACTGCTGCCTCTACAGGCCCAGCAGACAGCACACAGGCCGGCGAGGCGCGACTGCAGCGCCTCAGGGGACACTGAGCAGCTCAAACGCACCCCGGAGGCAGCGACTGAAGGGCCTGTCCACGACAGAATCTTCCTCAATTTGTTCAGACTGGTTAGCAATCATAAACCTTAATTAATGAATAGAAAATAGTAGGACAAGACCACAATTAGCAGCACTACAAACAAACTAAAGTGGGCTCAGGACAATGACTGACGTTTAGATTCTCACTACGGGAAAAAAATGTGATTAATAATCTGTCTGATTTCTGTTTAACCATTCCTTGGAAACTGACAGGAACAGCTGCTTGGGGCATCAAACAAATTGGGGAAAAGGACATTTGCTAAACACTTTTTATATACCAGAGACTGTCAAATTATTTAATTCACTTAATACAAACCACCCAGAGAACAACCACTATCTCAATGTACACTGATGACTAAGCCTAAACGCAGGAATTTTAGATCTCCCCATCTCTTCTTCGTCTTAACACTTGCTCACTAAAGTGTGTGTGAGGGATGAAAGTCCCTGACATGTTCAGAATCTATCTGTTAAAGAGGAATCTACTGCTTGAGCAAATTTATTTTACTTGATACTATAATTATTTTGGCAAATTCACTGTGCAACGTGGTCTCCACAGCTGTTGTGTGTGGGTAGATGGCCTTCCATTATGTAAAAGAATCAGATCGAGGAAGTAGTTTCCACAGACACAGCATGTTCTACATGCCCGCAGTTGCTCATGAAGCCTAAGTGTACAGGCCTAACCCCAGACCTAGCTACCATACTGTCACCTGCTAATCCTACAAATGAAAAGTTCACGTAAATTAAAAGCTTTTTGAGAAAATGTTAAAAAAAAATCCTCACTGTAAGGGGTCAGATTTTTAAGCACGGAGTCCCATGCACATAGGTAACATTAACTCACTTCTGACTGTATTCTAAACCAGTGGAGACAATGTCTAGATGTTCAGTCTCCAAAGTGATGGAACCCTCAATGGACAGAACAGATGGACAGCTCTGCCTCGGCGGGAAATGCAAAGCGAAGCCCCATCCCAGCTATGCTCATGCAGTGCCCTCCGAAAGCAGGAGCAGGTGGACGAGACCAAACAAAACGCAGAGTTCTGTTACAGCCTTTTAATTTTATATTTTCCTCACCCTGAAGTGTTCAATCTGAACTCTTAAGAGATTAAAAGCAAGCATAAATAAAAAGTGGTAGCAGATGGCAGATAATTTCAGGGACAAAAATTTCAGCCCCACTTCTCTGAGAATGCTACCAACAGAAAATTGTCCGCATTTAAAGAAACCCCTTTACAGGAAACAGTTTCAGCACCTATGCCTTTGTTTTAGACACAATTAATCCCAGATGGCTACATCTGCATGTCACCACACCAAAGGTCTACTTATACACGGCTTCACATTGTAGCCTTGGTAATGAGTGTATTCATTCTTTACATATTTAACATGCTATGTGAATGATAAAACTGCTTACTGAAGAAAAAAACTAGGAATCCCCAAAGCTTGTCACACTAATTCTGTTTAAGAAAAGAAGTGAAATTGAAAAAGCCAAGGATTCCCTGCAGCTGTATGGCCCTTACAGTATCTTCTACATCAAGAAAACCACACCATCCTTAGAACATACCCAAGCAAGGCTGCTACCACAACTGCGGGGAAATCTTTCTTTCTCTTATGCTAACTGCAGCAAAATATCACTGACAAACTATGCTGCCTTGGGCAAATCACTTAACTTCTGAGCCTCCATTTCCTCATTTGTGAAACGGGACTGAAACCAGTACCTCCCTGACAGAACACGAGAGAAGATGAACACGAAGGTACCCGATGTGCCCAGAAGCCCTCGGGAAAGTCGGCTGCCGCAGGGCAGCAGCGACTCGGGGCTGCCTTCCAGCCTTCTCACCTGCTCCACTTCACATCTTAACCAAGGAGGCAGTTATCCGTGTCTTTATTAAAAACATACTTTGGTACCATCAGTGTAGATATTATTATCTTTTAACAATCCCTATGTGACTCATCTCTCGCTCTTGCGCTCCCCCAGTTTAGTTTCTCTGTATTCACTTAAAACTGTCCATGTTCACTGAAAAATAAGACACCAGAGTTGAAAACATGTCAGATGTAAATGTGTTCATCTTTTTACTAAAATAAGGAATTCAGCAAAAAGCCTTCTGCTGAGTCAAAGATTGGTGGCTCTGAATGCTACTTTCGGATCCTAATTTTTCCAATCCCAAAGAAACTGACCACTCTTTAAAACATTCTATTTAGTGCTGCTGAACACTAACCTCGCTCTCTCATCTGATGTGAGCTGAAACTACTAAACAGGACAATGAAAAGGGCCAAGTGTCAGCTCTAGTTCCTGCACAGCTTTCCTACCACAAAGCAATTCAGATTATGTTTGCTTTTAGAAAACAGAAGTCCAAGAAGCAGAAGCCTGCTCAACATTTCTAATGGTGCCTTAAAGAAAGTGGTTTTGGTTTATTTTAATTAAGGAAGCACTAACTTGACTGAACTTTTTGAAGCTGCAGGACAGCCAACTATGTATTCTGCTTGACTCGACCCTGAGTGAAAGAGATGCGCCTGTGGAGAAGCTGCCTAGTTTCTGGAGCTGGGCCTCCAGCGGCGCTCTTGCTGTTTATACTCCAACCCTGCACAGAAGCTGTGCAGACAGCTGTGTCTCATTCCTGAATCAAACTTAAAGGGAAGTACGGACACGAGGGTTTTTCCTTTCTAAAGGTCAAACTGCTTTCAGGTATGAGCTTATCTAATTCCTGAGAAACAAGAGGAGCAGAACTGGACAGACCTTAACTTAGCAATGTTCCTGAAGGCTGACCTGCCTTCCCGCTCAGCCTTCACCCTCGCCTCTCTCTCTGCTCACAGGCACATTCCGATCCCATCGCTCCCTTCACACTCCACTTAAGCGGTTCTTTGGTGAGTGATATGACTGCAAATTGTGTGTGCTCTGACATAATTTTTAGCAACGAATTACTCTCTGTAGGTTTCTACTGATCAAATTATTTAACAGAATTAATGTTTTCTCTTCAAGTGCTGATTTACTAGCAAGTTTCAACCTATGACAGGTTTCTTAACACTGTTGGGTTTTATCCAAATCTTAAGACACACATTTCCATTATGTTAAGGTATCTAAATGTCTTCTTTCAAGAATTATGTTAGAGACAGAAAATATATAATATACACAAAGTTAAGGGTTCTGACCTCTTAATTCAATATCAACAACAACAACAAAATACAAAAAAATGCTCAGAATAAGTTTGCAGTCCTAAAGTATGATCTCTAGTCTGGGGTATCAGAAAGGCCAAATGAGCTTTGTTAAGTGAGTTTATGGAACTCACTTCTACTTCTCAATTTTGCAGGAATAGCCAACCTAAGAGATTGGAATTTCCTCACTATTATTTCTTTCCACACTAATCTCTGTGTTTGAGATCAAACACACTTCAAGGATAAAATATACGTCAGGTTAGAAAAATCTCCAAATACAGTCACAGTCAAAAAGTACATAATCTTATTAACAACAGGTAAAAGTCACATGTGAAGACAATGACTGAGAAAACTTCTGATAAGGTTAGGGATTTAAAAACTCACCACCCAGACGGAAGGTCCCAAGTTCTAATAGAGCAATCCATTGAAGCACTTATTAACCAACGACCATCAGGGCTGAACGCCTTTAAATTGGAAGAAAAACATAAATAATACAGGTGTGTGCACATGTATGTATGTATCTATGTGCATCTGTATCTGTATATTTAACAAAGAATGTAAGAAACGAGAAGATATTGCACTCTTCATCAGGGAGGGCATGATGCATGAAACGCAGACCACCTCCTCTTATGTAAAAGAAAACGCCACTGCTCATGTACCGAGGACACTGAGAAGGATGAGGCTTTTACATGAATTACAGGGCTTTTAAAAATGAACAGTAGTACATAGTTTTTAATTTTTATGCCATAATCTATTTATAGACAATTAACAAGTGTTTGACTACTGTTTTTTAACATAAATCTGTGCTGACAACATTCAGTTAGAAATATTTTATTAGCCTAATTTCATTTAAAAAATATCTATGAAGCTTTGAACAAAGCTACATTCCCAAGAAGAGTCTGTTCCAAAATGATTTTAAAGAATGCAAATTCTATTAATGTAGAGAAGTTACTAAAGAAGTCGTTCTTACTTGTAGATTCAGTTAAAAATCTTTTCTTTCTTAATGATGTTTTAAATATAATTTAAAACCACAATAATCATATTTTTAAAATAAATTTAAACAATAAACTACTTATGATACCATAAAGAAATTGTATCTTTTCTATAGATAAAAATGGAAAAATAACATGAGGTTTAAACCAGGTCAAATGTGAAGGAAGACCTAAAAGGAAAAACTCTGAAGTTTATATTGAAGTAGATTGTTCATCCAAGAGACTGAACACACCACAGGGATTATGAGCACTGGTTTATGGATTATGACCATTCATATCAGCAAATGATAACTGGAATACGTGAACTCCAACTTGGCCATCGGGCTTCAGTGATACTGTGCAAACTTAAAGTAGAGAGAACTAATTTACAGAAAGACAGTGCAGGTAATGAGGAATGGGAAATGACTCTGACAGCTAAAGTCATGTTATAAAGGCTCACAGATTTAACTGAACAGGAGTAATTTATTCTTGACTGGGAGAAACCCCACACATACAACTCAAAAGGAAAGAAATAGGAAGAACAAGTTTGGCCCTGACAGATGTTTTCAAAAATGAAACTTCATCAAAATTAGTTCACTCCCCCTTCATCGGTATAGATGCTGTCACAACAAATTCTGTTGATGAGTAGTTATGCCAATTTCTTATCTGCAGAACAACATAATTTCCTGGCCATCTCACCCCTATTTTTAAGGAAATGGGTACACATTATAAATTTAGATTTCTAGTGTGAGAATTGGTAAGTAAATGCAGCTTGCTGGGGGTGCCACTAAATAGCTGGGAATTTATTTTATTTGTTTCAAGTAAATCAAGGTATCTGCAACTGATGTAAAGTCTTCAACATACACTGTTTAAACTGAGTACTTCTTACCATATTTCCCACTGTAAGAACATAAGAGTAAGATAAAATACATACTCACTAGTTAAACTCTTTTGAAATTAATATAAACATTAGAAACAACACAAACTAGAATAAACCAAGTATTAGATATGCCAGGTCTCCTACTATTAATTCATTATGCATGCAGAAAACAGAAATAGTTCTCTCAGCTTAGTTTAATACTAAGTAAAAAATGATACTTATGTTTCAACAAATCATTCTGGCCTTGTTTAAAGAGAAAAAAATGAACTCTTGGATGTATATTTTAGTCTAATGGCATTATCCTCCTGAGAAATATCAAAACTCTTTTCCTTCTGAATTTTCCTTAAAAAAACCTGCTTTGAAAATTAGTCTCCAAATTATTTACTTTGAACATCTCATATGATGAGTTTAATGCTATTAAAAGATAGTTTCTATTATTAGGACATTTTTCACCTAAACAGAAATAGAAATGAATCAAGTTTTATTTTAACATCTAAAGTCTGTTTTACCATGTCATTTATTTGGCCTTGGTGTCCAGAAAACTCTCTGACAATCTTCCTAGTTTCTATGTCCAAAACACTAATGGAGAAGTCGTCCAAGGCAAGTCCCAGAATGCCACTAGCAAGACAAATATATCAGTTTTAATAAATGAACAAAAACAACCTCTTGAAACTAAAAATCTCATAGTTATTTAAGTTTCATTAATCAAGTATACCTGTGGGGGAAGTTAAGCAAAATATTCTTTCAATAAAAAGTCTGGTTTTTGTTAAATTACATACAGTTGACCACTTTACAAGAGGGTAAGGGCACTAACCCTCTACAGTCAAGTCTGCATTTAATTTTTACAGCTGGCCCTCCCTGTCCACAGTTCTGTATCTGTGGATTCAACCAATAATGGATTATGTGGTGCTGTCCTGAATTATTTAGCGAAAGTAAGTTGTGCATAAGTGGACCCGCACAGTCCAAACTTGTGACGTTCAAGAGACTACTGTACTTTACTTAAATTGAGAACTTTTTCTAAAAACATCAAGAAGAAAATCCATCATCATTAAAAGAAAAACTTTACCTGTCTCTATGTAGCAGCATCAAATTTGGAGACGAATCGAGGCTCGCAGAATGAATTAAAGCTTTGTTTTTAAAGTTCCAGAATTTGAGTACGCCTTCACTACCAGCGGTAATTGTCAACTGGTTTAATCCATCCACTGCAACACCTCTAACAGATCCTTTATGGGCTTTAAAGCATATGTTAAAAGAAAAAAGAAATAAGAATTGCAATGGCCTCTCCAAACATTACACAGAGAGTGATTACTCTATTTGAATATCTAAGTTCCCACTATTCAACTTCCCTAAAATCTTTAACGTGGATTTTAGGGAACAGAGGGAAAATTATTCTACTACATGAGTAATAACAAAGTCCACCATCAGGTTGATGCCATGGAAGGTTTCAAAAAATAGTTAAGATATTCTGTTTAACGCAAGGAGAAGGAACCAAACACTTAATTTTTATAATAGCCACTTTCTCTTAATACAACTATGACTTCATTCTCTTTGAGTATTTCAATACAGTGTTCTGCCACATAGGGTTGACGATGACCATATGCAACTTTAGCAAAATGCCTGGAACTCAAGAATTTAATAAATGCCAGTGACAGTTATTAGCCTTTTATCTATCTATAATACATTTTTAAAAAAATAAGAAAAAGGAAAAACAGGCCGATACCTTGATCCCTGCCGAAACTCCCCCGGTGTATGCCAGACTGCATGTTATACACATCAACAGCTCCCGATGAGAGGCCAATCACAGCAAAGTTCCCACATGAAGTTATATCTACTGCCTTAGGAAACAAAATTAACACAAAAGACACAGAAAGTAACTAATATTTTTATTGTACTTTACGGTTTCCAAAGTATTTATCAATTGTCTCATTTTTCAAAAAAGATAATAAATGCATTACTTTATTAATTTTCTTCAACATAATTATTTTGGGGTATTAATATCTGCTTGATTCTGCCTCCCTTCTCTAAGTATGGAGAAATCCATACTTCCAAGATGGCAAAAATATAACCAAAATTAACCTGATTGAAATTTAAATGGCATATCAACCGGTATTTGATTTTTAATTTATTCACAACAGTGCTAAAGTCAAAGCATTCCACTGCCTGATTTCTTATTACCTTATTTTACTTTTGTAATTGCTTCTATAGCAGATACAAAAGCGAAACCATATTAGTTTCAGTTCAAGGGAAAAGTCCCAAGTATTTTAATGAGAACTTTTTTTTTTAACGAAGGACATACACAAGGTAACTGGAGAAGGAAATGGCAATCCACTGTCTTCTCGCCTGGACATGCCACGGATGGGGAGCCTGGGGGCTTCAGGCCATGGGTCGCAAGAGGTCGGACACAACGAAGCACACAGCACCCACAAGACAGGGCGGAGAACACCCAGCTCACAAGGTTTCTGCCAGACAAACTCCTATTTAACCCGTAGAGAGGCGGCATTGTATTCAAAAGACGTCTTTTCTTTCTGTTAAAAACATGAGATTGGCTACAAGGTGGGCATAGCCAGAGAAACCCTTCCCTGCCACTGTGTGTTAGCCAGACGTCACCCACCCGGGAGTTCATTCAGAAGACTGCTGAGCTTATGCCTAAACAAAGAGGTGACTTCTAAGACCTAAAAGAAACTACTTACGATAGCATATCTGTTCAAAACAGTAAGACTGAGGCACCACTGAGTCAAGATGTATTCACACAGCACCCACATTTAACTGTGTTCAACTTACATATATTTTTCTAGATAATCATAGCATATTTCTAGATGTGTATAAGAGACAGGCTTTCCTACCACAAAGCAATTCAGATTATGTTTGCTTTTAGAAAACAGAAGTCCAAGAAGCAGAAGCCTGCTCAACATTTCTAATGGTGCCTTAAAGAAAGTGGTTTTGGTTTATTTTAATTAAGGAAGCACTAACTTGACTGAACTTTTTGAAGCTGCAGGACAGCCAACTATGTATTCTGCTTGACTCGACCCTGAGTGAAAGAGATGCGCCTGTGGAGAAGCTGCCTAGTTTCTGGAGCTGGGCCTCCAGCGGCGCTCTTGCTGTTTATACTCCAACCCTGCACAGAAGCTGTGCAGACAGCTGTGTCTCATTCCTGAATCAAACTTAAAGGGAAGTACGGACACGAGGGTTTTTCCTTTCTAAAGGTCAAACTGCTTTCAGGTATGAGCTTATCTAATTCCTGAGAAACAAGAGGAGCAGAACTGGACAGACCTTAACTTAGCAATGTTCCTGAAGGCTGACCTGCCTTCCCGCTCAGCCTTCTCTCATTACCGTTATCCTGGGGGCCAAAGAGGATCCTGTGGGCTGCTGCCTTAGAAGCTGTGAGAATTGCTTCCACAAAAGGGAAGCACTTGATTCTGCCCTTCTGGAAGGTTGTGATTCTATCCTACAGCCTTCTAAGTACAGTTGCCAAATAGGGTCACAAGAATATTTACTCTTAGAAACCTCTCTCATTCTCCTGAGAAGTGTTGCAGGTAGGTTTAAAGAACGTCAATCAAATCATTTTAGCTGCATTTTACCCTTTATCAAGTGTAAAGTTTACGACATGAGAGACAGACTTAAGCCCAATCATGAAAAGTTTAAATGCCAGATTGAGGGAAATGAATTGTGATCTAAATTTTGGAGGAGAGTAGAGCCCTGATAATTTTTGAACAGAGAGTTACTCTGATCTAATTTTAAATCATCATGTCACCAAGAAAACGTGGTCCACAGTGTATGTTGGGAGGAAGGTGATGGAGGATGCAGATGGCTGAGGGGCGATACTAGAGGACTAACGCTGGAGCTACTGCAGAGACGACGGCCGGGAGCAGAGCAGAAAGTAGCCTGAGACTGGGGGTGACCCAGAGTGACCGCTACAGAGACCTGACCTGTGAGGAGCTGCAGTTTACTTCAAGGTCTCCTGAGTGACCTCTACAGAGACCTGACCTGTGAGGAGCTGCAACTTACTTCAAGGTCTCCTGCCTGAACACAACAGTCACGATTAAGCTCAAGTTTAAGTTGCCATGCAGGAGACCTAGGTTCAATCCCTGGTCCGGAAGATCCCATGGAGAAGGGACAGGCCATTCACTCACGTGTTCCTGCCTGGAGAATCCCATGGACCGAGGAACCTGGCGGGCTACAGTCCATGGGGTCGCAAAGAATCAGACACAACTGAGCGACTAACACTTTCACTTTTTTTCACTTAAATTGAGGTAACTTCATTTCTAAAGGCCATTCAAGACTTTCTAACAGAAAGCACAAGCACTTTGAGGACCAAAGTAAAACCTCTACCTTTTCAATGAAATATTCATCCTTTCTACTTTGAGACTTAAAGAAAAATTTAAGTGACTTTGAAACTGAAACAAAGTAGAGAAAACAACTTTCCAATATTTCTTTTCCTCAACTAGCTGATATTATGTTCCATTAGGACGATGACTGATTACACTCACACAAAGACACACACAATACCTCAACCACTTTTTTTCCATCTTTTATCCCGTCTTGGAATACCCATTCTCATCTTTTTCAGCTCTGTTTTTTAGCTTCGCTTTCTTTACACATTACAAAGCCTGCTTCTCTACAAACAAGTCCCAACCCCCCTTTTCTTACTTGGACTCCTAGGATTTGAATAGTGTAGAACTTTAAAATGAAGTAATATTCCCCCTTACAGATAAATATAGATTCTGCGGGTCTTTTCATCTTTTGCTATGAGAGAAATAACAACTCTCAAAATACAGGAAATGCCGTGGAAGAGTTAGTAATGATGACACCATTTTTCTCATATGTCCTTAAAATGAAAAAAGAGCAAAGGAAAGCACTCATTTAGGAGCAGTATCTTGTTCCTAAATTCCTTCCAGTGTCTCTGATCTTATCTCGAATGCTTTTTTTCCTTCTACATCCCCATATGTTGGAACAAGCAAAATGTACCCACTGATATCTTGTGAACCAGAAAGCCATTTGTTACTGGGAAAGCAAACAAACAAACCCTCTTGTTAAAGCGCAGAAATTATCAGATAAACCAAGACAAAATGCAAAGCACACTTTTGAAATTGTCCTTTCTCAGAAGGATAAACCTAATAAGTATAAATAAAATAAAGGTATAACTTATTAACCCAAACAAAGGTAGCTAACCGGACCATACTAATTATAGGTGTGAAATGGTTTCCTTCAGCCAAATGCTAAAGGAGAGCTCTCTGTCTCCTTAAAAAAAAACAAAAATTAAAACATTTTTCTTTCTTTTGTCTCTTCAGAGAATCAACTGCTAATAATAACAGATCTAATGTGTCCCTAGATTAGATGCTGTTTCACGTAGGTGGTAAACTACTGCAGGTTTAGCTAACTTGTAAGATTTTTTAAATGAAACTTACCCAGCATAAAAAGTGACATGACATCTTTGCTTTCAAAAACAATCATCTCCTTCCTGGGTTATGAAGAATCCAGAGATACAAGTCAAAGAGAGTGTGTAGAAGGCTTGGAAGTTTCAAAGAAAATATTTGTAAGTGACTCAAGAAGCTTAACTACTGGAGTGTTTGTGAGTCTGAATTTCAGAGCCAAAGAGATAGCCCTGGGGCGGGGTAGGGGGGTGTTTAAAGATGCGTGATATATTCTCTTCCTTAAATCAACAGTGTCGAGGTAGATGGCAAAATTCAAACGAATGCATCACCACCATTTAAGTGGTGAACTGTGTAAGGGATTTCAGGGCAGTGGGCAAGGAGGAAGCCAAAGTGCGGCTGACTTTGTTGCTGGTTTATGAGCAGAGGAAATTCATAACAAGGATGATCCTGTGAATAATCTCTGTCACTTGACACCTACAAAGCCTCCCTGTCCCTAACTGTCAAATATAGCATGTGTTGGGTTTGTGTTCCCATTGTAACAAATTGCCACCAACCTCCTGGCTTAAAGCAATACAACTCTGTTATCTTACAGTTCTCTAAGTCAGAAGTCTGAAACAGGCCTCACGAAGCTGAAACCGTACAGCAGGGCTGCATTCCTCTACAAACTCTAGAGAAGAATCCGTTGCTTCTCCAGCTTCTAGGGCCACCCGAATTCCTTGGCTTACCTACTCCTTCTATCTTCAAAGTCAGCAACAGCCAGGCCAGCCTTTCTCATCCTGTATCTGCCACACAGGCTTCCCTCTTCCACTTCTGAGGACCCTTCTGGTTATGATGGGCCCACCAGATATTCCAGAACATTGTCTCGTCTCAAAGTCAGCTGAGTAACAGCCTCAATTTCATCTGCAACCTTAAGTCCACATGCCAAGTAACACGGCATATTCATAGTTCAAGGGGTTAGGACGTGGACATCTTTGTGGTAAGCAAGCCATTATTCTGCTTATCACAGAGCTGTTGAGTTCTTGTAGAAAATAAATGAAACAACAGCATAACGTGCAAAATATTTACTCACTGCCTATAGAAAGCCCTCAATAAATGTTATGCACATACGAAATTTATAGAGAAGGCACACGTGACCACTAAGCATAATATAGCTAACCTGATCCTAAGCAAACGAAACAGAGATAATGCCTAGACTTTCTTTAAGGTCCTTTCCTGCACCTTCCTATTTATGTCTGTTGCATTTTGAGTTACTCCTTTTTATATCTCCTTTATAATTCAGGTTCAGTCATATTTGGGTTGAAAGCATCCTCACACACTCTTTCATGAGATCATTGTTTCAGCAGAGTTTAATAGGGGAAATCGCTGACTTGTTAGAGTTAGCACAAAGGCATAGCTACTAAGCAAGCCGGACACATATCTAAAGAGAAGTCACACATAGAACATGAAGCAGGAAACTCTAAAGGGACAATCGGGAGCTCCGCGCCTTTCCATTATGTTCTATTCAGTTCTGAGATCTAAATTGCTGCTGATTTTTCATCTTTTAATCACTTCACACAAGTTAAGTGTCCTTGGGAGACAATACAGAGGGTAGCACATATCTCATCCCATTGATTCTAAATTAATTTGATCTTTTAACTCCCAGCTACTGTAGTTCCTAGGCTGCTAAAAAAGAAACCATCTTAGAGTAACTTTTTTCTGTACAGTAGAGACTGCCGTGTTTTGACAAAATTACATTTGACATTTATTTTCACTGACATTGAAATATGATTTTGACTACATACAAGAATTTTTGCATAATAATAAGAAAAACATATAGAAGTAACTTACATAGGAGTAAATTAGATTTAGCAAAAAGACTTCATTTAATACTGTTCAAGGTTTAAGTAGAGCCTTTCAAATGGTATCAAGTGCTGCCTGTAGCAACTTTTTGCTGGTGACTATGTTCACTAATTTAAAATATATATATACATAAAAGTTAATTCTCAGAGGAAGGTAAAAGAATAGATGGGTTAGCTTTTTCAAATCAATGCTAGAAATTTGCCCAGTAAACATTAAAATAATAAGATAAATGCATTATTGAAGTTGAAAAGGTCACAATTACTGCTGGTATCTAAATTTTTTTTTAATCTCAGCTATCCCTGGGACTATTACATATT
>SJYC01137325.1:0-20336 GCA_006408675.1 Madoqua kirkii
GCTCTTTAGTTCCTCTTCATTTTCTGCCATTAGGGTGGTATTGTCTGCATATTTGAGTTGTTGCTCTTTCTTCTGACAATTTTGATTACAGCTGGTGAGTCATCCAGCAGGTGTTTCTCATGATGTTCTCTGCATTTTAGTTAAATAAGCAAGGTGACAGTATGCAGCGTTGATGTACTCTTTTCCCAGTTTTGAGCCAGTCCGTTGTTCGTGTCGGGTTCTAACTATTGCTTCTTGACCTGCATACACGTTTCTCAGGAGGCAGGTAAGGTGGTTGGGTATTCTCATATGTTTAAGAATTCCACAGTTTGTTGTGATCCAGACAGTAGCATCATAGTTTTAGGTATTTTCACATAGAATTTCTCTTCATCCTGAGAATGATGGGTATCATTTTCATTTACTAATTAGAAAGTAGAGGCCTAATAGATTTGGGTAAAGCCCTCAATCGAGAAGACTGTTAACATAGCCACACAGGGAAAATTTATTAGGGTCTTGAGATTGGTCCTTTTAAATTATTGGTAGATGAATAGCAAAGCTTGAAGTTAATGGAATCCAAGTGCTTTGGAATTGTGCTTGAGCGGGTCATTCATGTGGTTAGGGCAGCGCTGCTTCCAAGGGAGTATTTTGATTGATTGTGTCAGCGTCCTTGGGTGGGCCGCCCAAGAGCCCGAATGCCTATGTCAGTTTGGTTTCCTCTAGCTAGCTTTTAAGCTTTTACAGATGAGGTACCAATCTTCTCTTTATGTTGTTTCAATAATAATGATTAGTAAAATAAATGGAAAAGTGTGGGAATTGAGTGCAGTGAGTTGACCTACTGTAGAAATAGGCTTTTTTCAGTGCTGTTGAGAATAACTCTGTATTGTAAACAGGCATACTATCAGCTAGCTGTTTGGCTCTTGTGACTAGTAGCAACTATTGTTTCATGATTGATGACTACAGTACTTCGGGATGAAAAGTAGATTTTACCCACCAAGTCTGCCTGTGACAGACCAGTGTAATGCATTGAGAAGAATTCAGTGTCTCTAGGCCCAGAAAGAGCTATGGTAGACAAGTATTTTTGTTAAAGATAGAGGAGGAGAGGGGAGTTTGGGGGAGAATGGATATGTGCATATATATATATGGCTAACTCCTTTTACTGTCCTCCTGAAGCTGCCACAACATTGTTAATTGACTTTCAGTTCAGTTCAGTCACTCAGTCGTTTCCGACTCTTTGCGACCCCATGAATCACAGCACTCCAGGCCTGCTTGTCCATCACTAACTCCCAGAGTTTACTCAAACACATGTCCATCGAGTCGGTGATCCCATCCAGCCATCTCATCCTCTGTCGTCCCCTTCTCCTCCTGCCCCCCAATCCCTCCCACCATCAGGGTCCTTTCCAATGAGTCAACTCTTCACATGAGGTGGCCAAAGTACTGGAGCTTCAGCTTCAGCATCAGTCCTTCCAGTGAACACCCAGTACTTATCTCCTTTAGGATGGACTCGTTGGATCTATTGACTTTAGCCTAATATAAAATATAAAGTTAATTAAAAAAAAAGAGAGTATAGCTTCTATCTTGTAGCTGCTGCTTCCATGGGTGTTTACACCAGGCACTTGTCATAGCAATAATGACTGGGCTTCTATGCCCTCCTGGCCTCTCTAAATTCTGCTGGGACAACATGCACATTTTGGGGACAGTGTGGTAGACTTTGAATATTGATTCTGCCATTTATTAATGAGGAACTTTGGGAAGAAAACTAAAAGTCTCAGTCTGTTCATTCTTCTATAAGTCGGTATAAAATTATGTCATTCACAGAGTTGTTTGAAGAAATAGCTGGGATAGTAAATCTAATAAAAGAGTAAGAGTCCAGCAATTGGTAGTACCTTTCCTTTGTGTAGAGGCCATATAGCCATTTCCTTATGGAAACTTTATTGTCTTTGCCTTCTGAAAACAATTTTTATAATATGGGTAGATAATGTCAAAAGTAATATGAAAGCTATGTCATTTCCATCACTTTATATACTAAATATATTAACTGAAAAGGGTTAATATATTTTAATTATTAACAAAGCGAGAGGAAACTTTTCAACAGGTTTATGTTGGGTGTATTAAAGAAATTTCATCTCGGAATAAACATTCACTTGATAACTTTCCTGATCAGTTTTATAAATTTTGGATCATTTGGTTGGTAAATAATCTCTTCTGTCCTTTTAGACAGTTCTCATTGAACTTTGCTGTTGCTGTATTCTGTCTCTTTCATGGCTTTTGGACTGTTTCTGTCAGATGGGAATGGAGTGACTTGGTAAAAGTCAGAGCATGCTTGCTGGCCTTCCCTGATAGTCTTACAGGAGCCTGAAAGACACATGGTGAGCAACTTACTTGTTAGACTCAATCATTTTTTGTACAGTGTGACAGTCATTTATAAATAACTTGTTTGACTCAGAAGTGCAAATTTGGAGAGAGACAGTGTCTTTCTGACCTACCTTTTGTGGCTATAGTGTTCAGTTTAAGGTACTAGAAATAGAGGGTGCCATTTATCAATTGTGAATGTTTAGTAGACTTGTGTTTGTTGTGTGTCAGTAGATTTGTACATAATAAGTGAGCATATATAAAGGCAGTGGCCAGATAACCTCTTAAACATCAAAATGAGTTGTTCTTCTTGGCTTTAGGAATTCTGACTGGATATCATGATCATGTATCTAATACTTACTTGGAAAATTCTATCAATCTCTGGTTTTTCCTTTTTCCCTGGGGTACTGGGCTATGAAAACCTGAATTTTCCATTTTAATAGTAAGAACTCTATGGTTTTATGCTAATGGTGAAAGCAGAAATTCTTTTCTTGCCTTTGAATCAAGTTTAAGCTTTCTGAATCTAGACCACATTGATTGCATATCGTTTTGACAAGTAGGATTCAGTATTTTTCCTCTGCTTGGCTGTTGATCAGCTTGCTAACAGCTGGAAGATCTAATCATAAATCACTTATGAAGATAATGAATAAGCTGTAAGTTAATCCTCATGTATAGCCTTTCTCTTCCAGGATAGATGCTTTGCATTTGAAAATGAAATATTAATGAAATTGTGTTGTAGTTTTCTTTTTTAAAAGAACAGCAAAGTAAGCTAAAATTAATTGTGTTTTATAAAAAGAGAGGCCCACCAGATATAGACAAAGGAGAAGGGCTTTGGTAAAGAGAGTGAGAGAATGTTCATTTGAGGCCTAAGAAATAGGAAATTCTAAGAGCCTTTTGATCATCACTTGACATTGGAAATATGCCAGTATGTTAAAGATGATAGAAAGAATACAAAATATGGCTTTTAAAGTATTCTGGATATAATATTAAAAGTTTTAAGACTGTTTGAGGGCTGTGTCTAAAGTAGCAGAAGTTAAATCTTTCCCAGATTGATGCTACCTCTTGGGTTGGCCAAAAAGTTCAGTCGGGTTTTTCCCTAAGTTGTTACAGAAAAATTCAAATGAACTTTTTGGCCAACTCAATATTTAGTGGAAAAAGCATTGGAAGCAATCTGAAACATCATGGAATACTAGCCAAAAACTATCATTTCACTTCAAACATTACATCTTTTGGAGTTATTTGGAATAAAAAGGGACATGCAAAGATGTCCTGGAAAAAGCCATTCTTAATTGGTCCACGTATAAACCCAGAGCATTTAACTTGGGGTCTTCTGGCTTTCGTCAGAAGGCTGAAGAGTTGGCTCCACTGAGGTTCATTCAAATCACTGATGTTTATTGGGTGCCTACTGAGGGCACACCAGGCGCAGAGAACGCAAAAGCACCTGGGCCTCAGGTAGAGTCACTGCGGGCAGGGCGGGGAGGGAGGGCAGGGAGAGGCTGGGGCTCAGGAAGTGAAGGAGGAGTGGAATTCTTCCAGAATGTGGCCTGAGGCATGTGTGTGGCTTGGATGTGGGGGTGAGGGGTGGGGAGAGTGGTGTGTTTCAGGAATCACAGGTAGATCGGTTCTGTGGTCTAGAATGCCTGAGGGGTTGAAGGTTTAGAATTACCTCTGTGGTGGAGGTAAGACTGGCAGCACCTGGCATTTAGTGCACGCTAGGCCTTTAACGCTCACCACAAACCCCAAGAGGCAGCCCATGGACTTGTTACATTCCACTGAGAAAACAGGTTTGTTTGTTTGCTTTTTTTTGCTTTAGGTGACAACTATAGATAAATCATGTAGGGAAATGGGCTGATTTAGCATACTTGTCAAACAGTACTTTCTAGCTAGGGTATGCAGAAGACATACTGGAGAAAAGTAAGAAGGCAGGTGGGGAGGCTATCAGAACAACTTTGCCATAGTCTGTGCAGGATACTGGAGCCTGAACTTGGACAAAGGCATTGGGGTGGAAAGGAAGAAATAAATACTGAAGAGAGAAATGGTAGAATTTGGTTATAGTTGATGTGTGTGTGATGGGCTGGTGAAGAAACCGAGTGCCAATGTTTGTGGCTTCTGAGCAGTGTTCTTTCGTATTTAATAGAGTATAGGACCATAAAAAATTTCTATATCAGTTAAATCTATTGTTTTACCTACTAGAAAAACACTGAAATGCTGAGGGTTGTTTAGCTGTGTGATGTAGACCTACAAAGTGGAATTCAGGTCACTGGGCTCCCAGAACCTGGATCTTCTGACACGCTAGACTCGAAACTTGTATCACATCCAAGAAGAAGTATTATTATTTATTGGTTGGGTCTCTTTCCTGATAAAAATAATGGACTGGAAAATGTGAATCATGTGGTAAAGTTGATTAAATACATGGGTTCCACAAAGAGAGTTAATAGAATTTTAGAAGTGAAGTAGAGAACATGCTGTGCTCCAAATGGCTTGTGAAAATAGATGTTTGAAGTTGCTGGGGTTCAAGCTCCCATGGAATTGAATGTATTAGTAGGTGTAAAAGGTGTAAAATGCTTCCTTCTTTCCTCTTCTGTAGCTCTTTCAAGTTGCCAGTTCAGCTGTGGCTGTTGCCTTTTCCAGAACAGTATTAACTCAGAAAGTAGATGCATATTTCTCTAAGTAATGTATAGACTTTTCGAATTGTTTAGGTCAAATCTGTGATAAATTCTACCACTCCATGTTAAATCAATTTAGTAAAATGTTTTAGTTTGTGAAAATGACAGAGAAGTGATTGTTGTTTATTAAGATACCTCGTTTTTTATCAGTAGCAATCATTGTATGGCACATTATAATTCTGAATTAAAATATCCTTATATAGTTTCCTTGACTTCAGTGTCTGACTGGCCATAAAAGGAAAGGAGAATGAAACAGGAGGAATACTAAGGAAGAGTTGCTGAAATTCTTTGTATGCCCAAGTAGTTTCCCTGATGATACTTGGTTTATTTAGGAACGTTGCCAGGAGAATTTGGAAAATTTTCTAGTCCTGATTAATGATGGTAGTTTTAATTTACTTTGTCTTCCATGTCTCTGATTCTTATCCTGTACAAAATCTAGACCTCTGATAGTTTTATTGTGGTAACTGAGTAGCAGAGTATACACTAGGATGTTTCAAAAGTCAACTTAGTCTGAGTCTGAGCTACATCTCAAGAGAATTAATTAGAAACATATTCACGGGCCAGTACTGGGGATTAAAAGGAATTATCTTCAGGAAGTCAGTTTTGATACACATTGTCTTGATTTAATGGAATGTTCCAGATTCAGGAAGTATATATGGAGCCCCAAGGAATGAATAGACATATTTTAATAACCTGAACTTGACATATCAAGTTATTTAAGTTAAATGGAAGAAGACATCTTGGCTCATCTCGCAGTCAGTAATGAATCACGTGGCTTTGAATAACTTTAGCATTTGACTCTGGAAAGTTTTGCTGTGTGTGATTTTAAGCTGTCTGTAGTAGAAGCTTTCTAAAATGATATCCATGTAGCTTAATTTGCAAATTAACCAATTTTCTCTATTCCTCTTTAAAAATAACTGACTGATGCCCACAGCGTGTTGAATATTCCTAGCTCTTAGTTCTTCCCACACATTATACCTCCCATGTCTGAATAATATGGCTTCCAAGGGTCAGTTCTTTTTTTTTTCTAACTGGAAATAACATCATTCAGTTAAATGGTATGTAAACTGATCAAAAAAAGGTTCTTTTGTGAAAATTCAGTGAATAATTCAGAAAGCAAATCACTAATTTAGCCTGTCAGTTTAGAGTCAGGTAAGAAAACATTAAGAAATTGGAAAGGAAACTATAAGCTAGAATTCGGCATTCAGCTGCCTCCACAATTGTTTTGTAAGAAGCCTCATTTGTTCATTGAAAAACACTTACTAGGTACCCACCCACAGGGAGGCCTGGCGTGATGCAGTCCATGGGGTTGCAAAGAGTTGGACACAACTTAGTGGCTGAACAACAATAAGTTACCCACCTTGTAACTAGCATCTTAAGCTTTAGGGCTGGGCAGCTGAAACAGGCAAGATCCCAGAGACAAGGTTTCTTCCCTCCCAGGCACTCATGACCTTTTGGAGAAGTCAGACATGCACTCAGTTATGGTGGAATGCTGTCTGTGCTGGGCTGGCTGTGCACATGAAGACATTGTTTTGAGACTGTGTGGCAGAAGTGGGAGCTCTCAGTTTTTCTCCAGGGTCATCAGGAAAGGCCTTAGTGATGAGGTAAAGCTTAGGCAAATGCTTGGGTTGACGTGGTAGGGTTGGGGTGGTGAGCTGGGAGGAGGAAAGAGCCTGTATAGAACCACATGTGTGCGAGGGAGCATGCCTGCTTAGAACAGACCAAGGCTTGGGTATGACTGGAATTGAAGGGAACGTGACCTCAGTGGAGGGGACACCGCTGGACACACATGGACACGTGGTAGGGACCCACAGAGGGTGTCTAATGGGAACTAGATCAAGAAGAAGCCTCCTGTCATGACTGGATTTCGATGTCTTCCATCTCTGAGATTGTGAAGCAGGAGATTCACGCATTTGGCTTTTAGCTCAAATGAACCTGAATATCAGATGGAATGATCCAGTAAAAACTGTTGGGGAACCTCCTCACTACACCCTACTGTGTGATCATATCTATAAATTACCTTCTCATTCTTGTTAGGCATTTTATTCTTCTCTGCCCTGAGGTAAGAGAACCAAAAATGGGCTGCCGTGTCAGGAGAAATCTGAGGTAGAATTTTCTTGTATTCTAACAGGTGGTAGGATTGCAACTTGTGGTACAGCTTTATAAATTTTTAGTATTGAGTGCTTGTAAGAGGCTCCTCTTTTTCCTCTAACATCAATTCTTTCACTAAGGCCTTATAAGTCTAAGAGGCAAAGAAGTGAAAAATCAGTTCTCACTAACTGAAGCAGAAACCGTTACCTCATCATGACAGCAGTTGGCAGGTGGTTGTTCGGCTGATTTTGATGGTTGAGTTTATGCAGTCTCTTTCTATACCTGTGTGTATATTCTGTCACCTACATGTAAAATTTTGAAATTCATCCATGTTTGGGATAGTTTACCCACCAGCATAGAGGGGCTTCTCAACTGCTTTTTCCTGTGCATTTTTGTGTTACAGAGAGGTTAAAGGTCACAACCTGTCTGTACTCTTAAGTATGTAAAAAAGGCATTAGGAGTCTATTTCTCTAAGAATTTTCTAGTTTGGATATCTAGAAAGATGTGGCTGCCTTTCTCAACTGCACGTTCCTTCGGTGGCCATGCGGGATATTCCGTATCCTTTGTGCTGGACACTTTTCTAGTCGTGGCCTTTGAGATGCGTTGCACTGCACCCCGGTGCCACCTTCCTCTGCGTCCTTGGTGATAGCTTACTATCAGGAAGAAAACACTGTGAGGAATCCCCTCTCTTTAAAAGAAAATAAAAGACCAGGATCAAGAAATATGCTCTCCTGGGGTGGTGTAGGTAGGTGGGAGCCGTGGGAAAGTAATGATCCATGGAGGGAGGGGATAGAAGGAAGCTGTAGACGGGCCATGCAGACTTTTGTTTATAGTAGTGGTTCCCAAACATTGTTTACTCAGAATTGATCACTTTTGGCATCCAGCGGAATTTTACAGACCCCATTTCGTTTTATTACCCAGTGAGTTTTTTCTTTCACGTCTTTCTGGGAATGTCTCTCTGCTTTTGTGTTAGTCCTGGGCCTCCACTGTTATCCTGCATTCCTCCCCCACCCTCCCATCCTTGACTCCACCCTAAACTGCCCTTCCTCCTTTTCCTTTTTTTCTACCACATTATGTCTTCCCCCTTTTGAAGACTTCCATTCAAAATAACTTAGCTTTAAAAAAAAAGGGGGGGAAAGGAAGTTGTATTAATAACTAATGGTAAGCTATTTAGATTGCAGTTTGAAGCAAAGTGAGTGATAACCCATATTTATATAGTGGGTAAAAACTCCAGATGGAACAAGTTAAATAAGCCAGAAAGAGATGAAAATCATCTGAAGAGCTGGTATGAAACAGAGTATGGCACACACTTAGAGGAGCAGCAACTTTTAAAGGAATGAAACAGAACATTATAGAGAAAAGAAGCTATAAACTTAATTACATGGAATTAGTCAAATATCTGTATCCAAATAAACTAAAATGAATAGGAAATACATTTACAAAGATATTTTCATTATTAAGACAAAATTTGAAATCTGTTATCTATAAAAACCATCGTTAAAGTAATTTTAAAAATCATTAAGATTTTATGGGATAGGTAAAATATAAAGATAGTTAAAACAGTAAAAAAAAAAACTACAGGAAGTGTTAGAAATCGTTAGTAAATAGTTGCGTGTAGAATCAACATTGTGATAATGAAACCTGATTGCATGTAGAATTTATGACTTATAAGTTATTCTGAAACTGTTAAACTGGTGCTAATATTAAAGAACAAAATCCAGTTTTGACAGGATGTGAATTTGGATATATGTTCATACATTGCTATTGATGTTAATAACTGATAAACTCTTATTTAGAGGATTCATCTACTGATGTACTCAGCAGTTCTGGGTCTCTTCATTGAATACTAGGAATGGAGTAGTGAATGAAATAACATGCAGTATATTGCATGACCTGACGGGTTATAAGGATATGCACATTCCTTCCTCACTTGTTGCATGGGTTTGGTTTACCCTTTTATTTTTTAAAAAAATTTTGGCTTTGCTGCATCCAGGCTTTCTTTTGTTGCCACAAGTGGGGGCCACTCTTCATTGAGGTTCAAGGACTTCTCATTGCAGGGGCTTCTCTTGCAGAGTATGGGCTCTAGGTGTGCAGTCTTCAGTGGTTCCCGTGTGTGGGCTCAGTAATTGTGGCACATGGGTTTAGTTGCTCCGAAGCATGTGGGATCCTCCAAGCCCAGGGATTGAACCGGTGTCTTTTGGATTGCAAGGTGGATTCTTATTTACTGGACCACTAGGGAAGCCCCTGCTTTCCCCTTTTATGTTCCCATCATATCCTAATCAGGGAGTTAATGCTGATGGCTAACTTTTGCTGCATACTTACTCTGTGCTGAGTACTTTGAATATATGACTTCATTCAAGACACAACAACGATGTAACTGGGTTCAGTTTTTATGCTCATTAAATGAGGGGCAGAGAAATGCTAAATAACTTGCCTATGGTCATATCACTAAGAAATGGTGAAACTGGCATCCACAGCCCCTTGAGATCTAATTCCAAGCCCTTGTTCTTACTGCTTGTGTTCCTTGTCCTCCCTGTGATAAGATGGTTACATTGGGTTAATTGGTTTATATGTTTTTCTTGTTGATGATATCACTTAGCACATTGCCTTTTACCTACTAAGTGGTTGCTCGATATTAGTTGAGTGCATAAGGAAAGAATTACTAAGAAAGATGAAACTAGTGCTTGAGGATGTCCCTTGCCACTTTATCTGTAATAGTTAAAAACAAATTCAGACAATCTAAACAAATAAAAAAGGATTGGTTATGTAATTTACCATCTGTCAGCTTAAAGAGCTATTTTGTAGCTCTTTAGGTTCTATATCAGTTTATAACATGGGACAGTATCTTGGCTATATAGGGACAAAAGAATATAAATGTGAGATGTGGTGATCCACACCATAACCTGGATGTCCCTCTAGGCATCAGCTTATGGTATATAGATAATATAATGATGATAATAAACACAAGTTATGCTAGCTCTAGACCCTTGCCTACTTACACAGAAACTTCATCCCTACTGCAACTCTTAGGACAATACCTAAGGATCACCAAGGATTCTCCCTCCTCCCCACCCAGTGCTGGTGAGCTGCACATTGCAAACCATCTGCCCAGGTCTTTCTTTCCAGACCCTTCAAGGCCCACTGCAGATGAAGCCCCAAGAGAGAGGGTCCTCACCCTGGACTGTGGAAGGTCCCTCCCGAGAATACCCAGCGCAGTGCCCTGTCTGACCTCGCTTCATGCTCAGAGAGACGTGGTTGATAACCTGCAGAACTGACAGAATAACCCTTTCTCTAACCCTGTCCCGCTCCTGGGCCCCAAACCAAGATTCTCCTTATGCCCATAATCTCACAAAGATGATACGACGGAAGGGAAGAGCCAACGAGGGCAGAGATTTTGGTTTGCTTGGTTTGTTGACATTTGCCATGGGCTTAGAACAGTACTTGCTTTGGCAGACATAGAGTAAAACTTCCCTGAATGAGCCGACACCACCTTCTGAGCTTCAGGCCTTGCTTTCTCACCTCACGGGAATGGAGGGGACAGTGATGGATCAGCAGAGTGCAGCAGCACTTTCTGCACTCGTGGAAGGGTTCTCTGTGCTGTCCACAAGCACTGTTCGATTCCTTTTTCATTCCATTGTTTTTGACTTTGTTCTGACTCTTCCTCTGATGTCTGTGCATCCTTCTTGTTTCTGTTTTTTTTTTTTAAAAGAAGCCCTGATATGTTTCAGCTCATGTATTTTGACCCCTGGAGGATTTCACAAATGTGCCTTATCTACAACTGGCCAGATCTCCATCTAAGTTAGGTTTTGCCCCAATTGCACATCTGGTGACCAGTTATGAAAACTGTGGAAGAAGGAAGGAAGACTTGGGACAAGACCATGTGGTGAGACTCGAAGGATACCTCTTAGTCTTTCCATCATAAGATCTATGTGGAAAAGAGCACTGGATCCGGGTTTAGGAAACATGGGCTCAGTCTCATGTCTGTCACAATCTGGTCCTGAAACCTAAGCACACACAATCTCTGTAGCTCACTCTTTGGTGAATAAGGTGATTGAATTAGGTTAGTTAACAGGTCCTTTTTAAGGGCTTCCCTGGTGGTTCAGAGGTTAAAGCATCTGCCTCCAATGTGGGAGACCCAGGTTCGATCCCTGGGTTTGGAAGATCCCCTGGAGAAGGAAATGGTAACCCACTCCAGTATTCTTGCCTGGAGAATCCCATGGACAGAGAAGCCTGGTAAGCTACAGTCCATGGGGTCGCAAAGAGTTGGACACGACTGAGCGACTTCACTCACTCACAGGTCCTTTTTAGCACCTTTAGCACTGTAACGCATTATGGAACATAGTTTGAAAACTACTGCTTTAGTACAAAAGGTCCCCAATTTACAGGGGTTCAGCTTACCTGATGATGGTTCAGAAGCCATGTGGATTGGGTTGAAACAGTACTTTGAATTTTGATCTTTTTCCTGGGCTAACGATAAGTTCTGGGACTCTCTCTCATGAGGCTGGCCCGTGGCAGCCACTGCATTCCCAGTAATCACACCATCATGAGTGTAAAACACCAATATACACAGAACCCTCTTCTGTACACATGCCACCATTCTGTTTTTCAGTACAGTATTTAATCAGTACATGATATAGTCAACACTTTATTATAAAATAGGCTTGTTAGATGATTTGCCCAACTATAAGTGTTCTGAGAGCATTTAAGGTAGAGAAAGCTCAGCTAGGATGGTTGCTAGGTTAGATGTATTAAATGCATTGTTGACTTTTGATATTACAGATGGATTTATTGGGACATAACCACATTGTAAGCTGAAGAAGTCCTGTGTATGCTTAAGTTAAACAGCATCATAAAGAAATGAGGAGTGTTACAAGAGATAAATGCTGCATTTTTTTCGTCTTGAATTTTTAGGGAATTAATGGCAGCATTTTTTTATGTTGAGTTTTTGTCTGCAGAATGCTGTGCTATGAAATACGGGAGCAGTACAAAGAGGAAAAAGCATTATGGCCTCTTTCCTTCTATATTTAAAATCCAGTAGGAGGAAGAGAAAAATAATTATAATTCAAGGCAAACTGATAAAGACATAGAAATTATTAAATATTAGATGCCCCCTCCATGTTTGCAAATGCTTCTAGGCTTCTTTCTATTCAGTATCTCCCTTTCTTTGGAGGAAAGTTTCTTTATTGGAGGCCATATTTAGACCAGACTTGAAAGGGCTGCAAGAATTAGGATGTGCTGTGAAGTCAGGAGGTTGAGTGCATTAGATATGTGCTCTCAAATTAGATATGTATGTCGAGGTGTTTTTTTTAAAATCTTTTCAGAAATATTTATTTGGCTGTACCAGGTCTTATTTGCAGTATGCAGGCTCTTTAGTTGCAGCATGTGAACTTATTGTAGCATGTAGGATCTAGTTCACTGACCAGAGATGGAATCCCAGGCCCCTTGCATTGGAGCGTGGCAGAGTCTTAGCTACTGGACCAACAAGGAAGTCTCTCTGTCAAGGTTTTGACTCAGCAAATATTTAAAAATTATAAATTTAGATTAATCTCTAATCTTATCCTGTGAAGAAAACTGAGCACCAAAGAATTGATGCTTTTGAACTGTGATGCTGGAGAAGACTCTTGAGAGTCTCTTGGACTGCAAGGAGATCCAACCAGTCCATTCTGAAGATCAGCCCTGGGTGTTCTTTGGAAGGACTGATGCTAAAGCTGAAACTCTAGTACTTTGGCCACCTAATGCAAAGACTTGACTCACTGGAAAAGACCCTGATACTGGGAGGGGTTGGGGGCAGGAGGAAAAGGGGACAACTGAGGATGAGATGGCTGGATGGCATCACTGACTCGATGGACGTGAGTTTGAGTGAACTCCGGGAGTTGGTGACGGACAGGGAGGCCTGGCGTGCTGCGATTCGTGGGGTTGCAGAGTCAGACACAACTCAGCAACTGAACTAAACTGAACTGAATCCTATCCTGATGGCTCAAGAATAAATAAATAACAAGCAGATAATAATTTAATGAGAGTATGAACTTGGTTCTCCAGACCAAGTTTGCAAATTATAGTGGTGCAGTACATTTTTTTAAACTTATTTTCAATATCATATGTAACTTAAGTGGTACTGTTTTTTGAGAAAGCATTTTGCAATGATATTAAAGAAAATGCCCTGCTGCAGTAGCTAAAATGACATTGTTTCTCTGAAGATAGTTGCAGTGATACCACTGTAAAAGGTATTGTCTTTAGGGATGAAGCATGGCATTGTTTTTATAAAACCTGTCTCCTTGTCCATTAGTCTACAGTTCCATCACTTCCCCCATTATGTTTACATAATGCTTTCAAGTGAGGTCGGCTATTCCTAAACATTTGGGCATTTTATAAACTGCTTTGTCGCTAAGTAGGCAACTGATGTTTGAATCAGTGTCTGACTATACATTAAAATAAAAAGAAAGCACGTCATGTGGCAAATTAACCCCAGCCCCTTCTACATAAATTACAAGTGACTGAATATGTATTTGTTCCTTTTAAAAAATTTATATTGTGTCAGTCACATTAGGTGGGATGAGGAAATCTGAATTTCACTCTACTACCTTGGCTAGAGTTTTGAGAACCATAATTCCAGAAATAGGAAAGAACCTGTGGATTATGTCATTGGACCACCCTCCTTTTGCAGAGGCAGGCACAGTCATCCAAAAAAGTGAAATGACTTGCCTCAGTCTCCCAAGGTGTATGGGATTGATGTGTTTACTCTGCAACCTGAAGATGTTGTTGTATTATTTCTAAAGGCCAAAGAGCCCTAGGTTTGGGAGTTACTGAGAGCAAGCCTCTATGGATGAAGGGTATAAAGTGGAATTTTCTGATTTGCTTGATATGGAAAGCTCCCTGAAGAAAGTACTAGTTGCTCAGTCCAATTCTTCGTGACCCCATGGACTCTAGCCTGCCAAGCTGCTCTGTCCCTGGGATTTCCTAGGCAAGAATACTGGAGTGGGTAGCCATTTCCTTCTCCAGATCTTTCCAACCTGGGGATTGAACCCAGGTCTACCCACATTGCAAGCAGATTCTTTACTGTCCTGAACCACCTGGGAACCCCAGAAAGCTCCCTAGGTTATGCAAAATATAAAACTGGATCAAATGAGGTAGCCCACAGCTATGGTCAGGTTGATGATCTGTGAGCAGAAAGCCATAAGCAAAGTGGAGGTGATGAAAAGCTCCATCCCAAATTGGAAGCTCTGGTGAGCTTGTGGGTGGTAGGGCTTCCTATCGCCCCTATTATAAACAGAACGTACTATCCGAGCATTTGCTAATGCACACCAGCATTAAAAGTTAGATTCCTGGCGTTTTCGTTTGTATTAAGGTTTGCATTTGTTGAAACGTGCATTTCCTTTCATTCTAGTCCAGGGTAGTATTTGATAGATGGGGATGGGATGAAAACGGTCATCTTAATTTACAGAGCAAGTAAAACATAGAGTGTGGTAGGTGCATTTTTAGCTTTTAGGAAAGCATTTTTCCTTTGCCCCAAGGCTACTTTGGACTCTTTTTTCCCCTTTTATGTGTATTATGACAAACATCAGTCTCATGTCTCACACTTTAAGAAAACAATCCTCTAACTGAAAACAATTGAGATGTATTCTCCCACAGCTCTAGGGACCAGAAAGTCAAAATCAAGGTGTAGAGGGCCACCCTCCCCCTGCAGGCTTAGGAGGAGTGTCCCTTTCTTGACTCTTTCCCATTCTCCTGGCTGTCAGTGCTCCCTGACTGCTGGCTGCATCATTTCCATCTCTGCCTCTGTCATATTGCTTCTTCCTCTTTGGCCAAATTGCACTGGACCTCATTCTTAAAAGGACTTTGTCACTGAAATGAGAGGTCACTTGGATAAGTCAGATTAAGTACCTCCTCTCAGAAATTCTAGTACATTTGTTTTACTCATCTACCACCTGAAGTAATATTCACAGATTCTGGGTGTTCACAGGACATGGGCATATCTTTTGGGAGATCACCATTCAGCCCACTGTGATTATCATGTGCATAGATAATCAATAAAAAGAATTTTTTAAAAGTCATCTTACCATATAGAGTCATTATCTATTTGAGTCTTAAATTAAGAATTTAACTTCAGTCTGGCTAAATAGTTATTCAGAAATTTAAAATGAGGTCCAGGAACTCAAAGCCAAGTTTGCAGTGCACATTTCACGTACATACAGTAGGTGGTTCTGTTTAACCTTACTTACCTTTGTCCTTTCTCTTCCTCTGGTTCTGTCTTTTGTACGTCTTAATCTATCCTGGTCCTGAGTTTTAACTTATAATTTTCCTGTTTTAATGGTATCTGCTATTATGTGTGTTAAGTCGCTTCAGTCGTGTCCAACTCTTTACAACCCAATGGACTGTTGCCTGTGAGGCTCCTCTGTCTATGAGGATTCTCCAGGTGAGAATACTAGAGTGGGTTGCCATGCCTTCCTCCAGGGATCTTCCCGACTCAGGGGTTGAACCCATGTCTCCTGCGGCTCCTGCGTTGCAGGTGGACTTTTTACCACTGGGAAAGCTTTATAGGCAGCCCTATATTTTCTTGGGCTCCAAAATCGCTGCAGATGGTGACTGCAGCCATGAAATTAAAAGACGTTTGTTCCTTGGAAGAAAGCTATGACAAACCTAGACAGTATATTAAAAAGCAGAGATGTTACTTTACCGACAAAGGTCTGTATCATCAAAGCTATGGTTTTTCCGGTAGTCACATATGGATGTGAGAGTTGACTATAAAGAAAGTTGAGCGCCAAAGAATTGATGCTTTTGAACTGTGGTGTTAGACAAGACTCTTGAGAGTCCCTTGGACTGCAAGGAGATCAAATCAGTCAATTGTAAAGGAAATCTATCCTGAATATTCATTGGAAGGACTGATGCTGAAGCTCCAATACTTTGGCCATCTGATGTGAAGTGCTGACTAATTAGAAAAGACCCTGATGCTGGGAAAGATTAAAAGCAGAGGAGAAGCAGATGACAGAGGCTGAGCTGAGATGGTTGGATGGCATCACTGACTCAATGAACATGAGTTTGAACACAACCTGGGAAATGGTGAAGGACAGGGAATCCTGGCGTGCTGCAGGCCATGGGGTCTCTAAGAGTCAGACACAACTGAGCAACTGAGCAAAATAGCAAATATCCTTGTGGAAAGAAAGAGGAGTCTACCCCTGCTCTGTCTCTCCAGCCAGCTTTTCTCACTTTCTCTTTTCCTTTGACATTCCCACCACATCTGCCTCCTCCACTTTCTGGGCCTTTCTAAACCTTGTCTTACCTTAAGATCTTACCTCTTGTAATTTCTTCTTCTGGAAACACCCTCCTGCCAGTGTTCACATCACTAGATTCTTCTCCTTTCAGGTTTAGGCGCAATGTCACCTCCTTGGACAGCTTGTTCCAGACAATCTGGATCACAGATGTTTTGTTGGTTCCTCCTGGGACTCTGTTTAAGTTATCAGACAGATAATCAAGAATAGACTCTAAGCAATTTTGGAGCACAGCAATGGTAAATCTCTGCATTCAAAAGAACAAAAAAACAAAAACCTCAAACTTAGATTTTAGCAAATGCCTACTAATCTCTGTACTTCTTTCTTGGCTCATGTGTAGGACAGCTCCTCTGTCCTTGCTCCAGAGATATGTGACCTCTCCATCTTGGCTTTCAGCTTCAGTCATTTTATTTATTTTATTTTTTGATGCAGTGGGAGTAGGAGGTGGGGTGATGCATACTGAATTAAGTGGGAAGCATGCAGGTTTTAAAGAGGGATAGGTTTTTAAAATAAACAATGGTTTTATTTGCAGGGCAGGAATAGTGACACAGACACAGAGAACAGTATATGTCCCGTGGATACAGCGGGGCAATTGAGAGAGTAGCACAGAAACATATACATTCAGTTCAGTTCAGTTACTCAGTCGTGTCCGACTCTGTGACCTCATGAATCGCAGCACACCAGGCCTCCCTGCCCATCACCAACTCCTGGAGTTCACTCAGACTCATGTCCATCGAGTCGATGATGCCATCCAGCCATCTCATCCTCTGTCGTCCCCTTCTCCTCCTGCCCCCAATCCCTCCCAGCATCAGGGTCTTTTCCAATGAGTCAACTCTTTGCATGAGGTGGCCAAAGTATTGGAGTTTCAGCTTCAACATCAGTCCTTCAAATGAACCCCCAGGACTGATCTCCTTTAGGAAGGACTGGTTGGATCTCCCTGCAGTCCAAGGGACTCTCAAGAGTCTTCTCCAACACCAGAATTCAAAGGCATCAATTCTTCAATGCTCAGCTTTCTTCACAGTCCAACTCTCACATCCATACATGACTACTGGAAAAACCATAGCCTTGACTAGACAGACCTTTGTTGGCAAAGTAATGTCTCTGCTTTTGAATATGCTATCTAGGCTGGTGATAACTTTTCTTCCAAGGAGTAAGCATCTTTTAATTTCATGGCTGCAAGTCACCATCTACAGTGATTTTGGAGTCCCAAAAAATAAAGTCTGACACGGTTTCCACTGTTTCCCCGTCTATTTGCCATGAAGTGATGGGACCAGATGCCGTGATCTTTGTTTTCTGAATGTTGAGCTTTAAGCCAACTTTTTCACTCTCCTTTTCACTTTCATCAAGAGGCTTTTGAATTCCTCTTCGCTTTCTCCATAAAGGTGGTGTCATCTGCATATCTGAGGTTATTGATATTTCTCCTGGCAATCTTGATTCCAGCTTGTGCTTCCTCCAGCCCAGCGTTTCTCATGATGTACTCTGCATATAAGTTAAATAAGCAGGGTGACAATATACAGCTTGACATACTCCTTTTCCTATTTGGAACCAGTCTCTCTCTTCCTGAGAGAGTGGCACAGAAACATATACATTACCATATGTTAGATAGACAGTGGGAAAGGAGCTCAACCTGGTGCTCTTTGACAACCTAGAAGGGTGGGAGGTTCAAGAGGAGGGGACTGATTCACATTGTTGTATGGCAGAAACCAATAGAACATTGTAAAGCAATTATCCTCCACTTAAAAATAAATTAAAAAAAATGAGCAATGGTTTGCTGCAGTGTTTATTATCTGACATATTTGTTATCTGAAAGCTTTAAACGGCTACATTATTAACCTACTTTCTGGCTGAATAGAATCTGTGGGTATCCTTTAAACGAGAGCAAGGTAGGTACATTTAGGGGAGAGATAAGGTGATAACTTGAAGTTTGTAAAAATATTATTACTTTTCTTTTCACCTTGCAAGGAACAGCAACCAAAATGTTGAACGCCTTTAAGGGAACATTATTCTCCTAATGAGAGACAAGTGGCAAAGTGGAAGTAGCCCTTCAAATCAAAATCATGTGTGTGTCTCTTCTACAAAAGCACAGATGTAGGTTTTCCTTCAGATGGGAATTTGTTTGCTCTGCTCTGCCTTAACCACACTAACTTGAAACAGTCTGCTGGCACACAAAGCGAGGGGGTGGGTAGAGGGGCCAGGGTGTTACTGGGAGTTGCCTTAGGAAAGTCAAGTACATTCTTAGAGCGCCTTTTGGGGACAAGCAGCTGAAATATTTTTATAGTCAGCTAAGATAACAGGGAAGAATGAGAGTCTAGCTTTTTATAGCCCCAAAGTGTAGAAAATTCAGTTTGCCCTTATTTGTATACAGATCAGTACCTATTCATTTAAACTAAGTTCCAATTTGTGGCGTAGACTGTGAATATTATCCTCTCAGACTCATTTGTTGAGGCCTGCTAGTTGTTTTATAGACCACCGTGAATGGTGGAATGTACCAAAACGCTGGGCATATTTAAATCCTCCAAGTTTTTCTTCCAGCCTGGATCCTTTTGCTCATTGCGACCTTTTATAGTCGTACCTGAGATGCTTGGAGTGGTTGTCATGAAATCACACTCTTTGGAATAACAGGCTAAAGGCACACATACCTCTTGTTATTTGTGGTAGGTCCCAGGTGACTGTATGATGCAATGAAGTGAATTATGGTGATGGCCAACAAGATGTTGAGCTCGCAAGGTTAGGAAATTTCTCAGCCAGCATTCTATATTACACCTTCCAGTTATGTGTTCTAAAATATATGTGCCATAGCTAGACTTACAACTAACATACCACAGACTTCTCAAGGCAGCCTTAAAGATAACTTACTCTTTTTCCTCTTCATGTGTTGAGAATGTTTTATAGAACAGTGGCACCCCAGACTATATATCACCAGGCAATGTTTTGAGAGTGGCGTGAACTTTTGAAACAGAAAGAAACTATTCATAGTCAAATCCTTAACTTTTGTAGGGTGATTTTAAATTTGTTTTCTTTGACATAAAAGACTATTTAGCTTTAAAAAGATCAACCTGCTACAAAGGACTCAATGCACAATGAGTGAATTGAGGCAAAGAATTTTAGATTGTAATTTAGATTTTTGTGAAAATGCTGGAACAGGAGAATACGTATTTTATTTCTCATTCATAAATGGTTATAAATAGTGGCCAGTTACTGGTTGAAATAAGTCAGCAGAAGTGGTTTCCTTTATGACCAGAGAGACACAGGGTTACTGGAGTTCTATTTTGGGATTATTGCTGTATCCACTTAGACTGGTACTGTTTTTGAAATGTTTGTGTGAAAGCTATCTCCAAGGTTTAAAAACAGATTTAAACAAAGCTAATTAAATTAATTTTAGATTTCAAAATCTACTATTGATACTAGAAATAAACATCAGCTTTGTTAAAAGAAAATAAAGATGGTATTTTAGTAAAGGTGATAGGTAGACCTCTTTACACGGTGGTGCAGCACCATAAAAATGACCATGGAAGCTGTAACTGTGCAAAACAATCTTAATAATCAATGGGGAAATTACTAGTTCCATCGCCTTAAATTTCTTTTTGGTCAAAACATTAAAATTCTTTTACTGTAAGTGATGTATGTATAGGGAAAGGGCAAAAAAAGAGTAGAGGCAATATTTATGAAGTGCCCTATGATTTAAAGTGTTAAAAACACTGAGAATTAAAGTGTTTTATTTCTTTGAGTAGAACTTAAGAGTCTCCTGAATATTTTTAATTTCTTCTCATATACTGTATGATGTGGAGTGAGTATCTTTTCTTTGCCTTAGTGAACCTGTTAGTGAACCTTTCTAAGTTTGAATCAGGTTTCAGCAACTCACCTTTGTGCTTTCGAAGCTGTGAAATATCTGAGTTCCTTGGGACCATCTTTATCCTATATCACAACCACATTCCAGTTTCATTTCCAGTGTTACCATTTTCTGTTTCTTTGCTGTGCCCCCCCC